>PVKM010005029.1:0-49567 GCA_004027735.1 Carollia perspicillata
TGTGAGCCCCTGGGGGGAGTTGGAAAGAGGACTGTGCAAGTGCAGGGTCAGTTCTGCCTTGATTTAAAATTTTGATAATGTGATTATCACAAAGTATATTTAAATATCATTTATCTGGATAATTTGAGGGTGCTCTCTTGAATTTTGTACCTGTGGAGCTTGATGTCTTGTCAGCCTCCCCTAGTCCTCTTGTGCACTACTAGCCTCCTAAACATAAACCGGAGATTACTCTCTGGGCTTCAGTTCCCCATCTGTAGAATGGGTATTATACATTCTCCCTCACAAGGTTACTCTTGGGGTTAAATGGGGGGACACATCTGTAAACTTAGCACAGTACCCAGAGCATTGTCAGCAGCCCCAGAAATGTGATTATTATCACATGCAGAAGTGGAACCAGTATGGCCATATTTGGCCTCATATTGAGATTCTCTTCAAAAGACTCCTTTTCAAGCTTCCCTCCTTTACTCCTCCACTTTTCCCTCAGGGTACATCACCCCCAAAACTACTGCAGCCACATAGCAACATGTCAACAGAACTGAAAACACTCCAAATGAAATTTTCACATTGACTAAAATTGTCATGCATATATGATGCATATGGCAAAGCTGAAAAGGTAAACCGAAGAAAAAATGCTCTAACTTTAAAAGTCACTCATTTTTAATCTGTGTATTTGAAATGAAAAAATTAGCATTAAAATCAGTATGTCGAAAATGTATTGAAACTAAAATAGTAATAGCAATGACAGTGAAAGTGTGGTCTTAAAAGGACCATTAAAAAGATCTTACAATGAGCCCTAGCTGGTGTAGCTCAGTGGATTGAGTGCAGGCCTGCAAACCAAAGGGTCACCGGTTCGATTCCCTGTCTAGAGCACATGTGTGGATTGTAGGTCAGGTCCCCAATAGGCAGCACACGCAAGGCAAGCACACATTGATGTTTCTCTCCCTTCCTTCCCCCTCTCTAAAAATAAAGAAATAATTCTTTTTGAAAAAGATCTTACAATGAAGACATGGCAGTGAGGTGGAGGGTTTCAGGAGGGGATGGGAAGTGAATCCCAAAACACCTACATCTTCAGAATAGTAAAAGCAGTTGACTATCATCTTTCAATGTAACTTCCTATCATGAGAAGACCTTTAACCTGTCAGTCAGCTGAAATAGTTTTCAACTATTGTTTCCCACTATTTTCCCCACTTGAAGGGATGTTTAATCCATATGTCTCTGATTCATTTACACCTGAATCATCACAATGTTATTCTGAGAAAGCTTTCAAAGAGTCAGAAAAATTCCTGTCTTTCTTTCATTTTCTTGTTCCACCTCCTGAATTCCCACTTCCCTCACTGTGTGGACCTGGATTTTCCCTGTGGCCAGCCACAAAACATCTCCACTCCAGAGGCTGCAGCTGAATCCTCTGCTCCAAGCCCCGGATATTTCTATGGGTTTGCAATTTGGCAAACACAGGTTCTTTCACCCCTATAAAATGGAAATCCAAACATATCTTTTGTAGAAACCCCATACCTATCAACCCCCCTCCTTACTACCCTCTGCCCTGCCACAGCCATTAGAATGATATGAAATAAAACAGATGTGCTCAAAAAGGCACCGTGCTCACTTGTCCTTTTCACCCCACAACCCACAGCACCGACTGCCCACTTGGTGAGTTTCATGATACTGGTGAGCAAACACTAGTGTTCAGAGCTGCTCCACTGGTGGTTCCTGCTTAAAGTCCACTGGCTGTCCAATGCCTTGCTTGGGTTACAGGGTCAAATGACAACTGCCAAAGGGGTAAAAAAAGAAATTCAACCCCTAAGCTCTTAGAGTAGCTGGTATAGAAAGGTCAAGGATAGAAAGACATAATAACACATTAAAATGGACATTTTAAAGCCTGCAATTTGTGGCAGTCAGAGCTCATTTACTCAGCTAATGTCTTATTTAAAACTAGTTGAGTATGTGTGTGTGTGATTATTTTTTAATCCTATTCTCAAAGATCCTTTAACATATCATAAACTTACCCTTCCAGGAATAAGTTATCAGTTTCATGGTTTGACCATTAAACTGAGAAAAACAAGTCATTTGTAAACCCAATAAATTCGTAAGTTCCCAGTTACAGAGTAATCCCTGGGATCCACTCCCAAGCCCCTGGGATGGCTCAGCATGACCAGTTTTTGGTGATCTGGTGATGAAAGTTATATTATTGAAATCCAGAAAACCTTGGGAAAAAATGTATAGCAAAACTATCTAAATTGAAATGAAATGCAGATTGCTTGGCTGCCATCAGAAGTTTCTTTCTTCCTTCCTTCCTATCCATCCCCCACCCCAAACAATTCCATATAAATGTCTTAAGGCTTAGGACACGCAATTAAAAGATTTATATGTAGACTAGAAGCAAAACAATTGCATGGGTTTCAGCGTCTGTGGCATTTCTGAGATGGATTGGGGAGGCTTGTGGAGGACACAGACTGACATATGACCCCTTCCCTCTGTCCCACCAGCCAGCCGTTCTCTGGGTGCCACTCTCAGAACTCATTTTCCCAAGCTGTCTAAGCCTGTCCTGCTCTCCCATATGACTAGAATTACTAGAATGTCCACCATGTACTGTGCTTGGTGAAAGCTACCTTGTCCTGAGTGACATTTTTCATTAAGTAACACCATTTGAGGCATGTTTGGGGAAAGAAACCCTATGGGAAAGTCAGATAGCTTAAGAAGACAAAAGAGGCTCTGTCTGGCACAATGATACAGTTATTGTAGGATTTCACACTTTCAGCTCAACTCCAAGTCCTTCTGCAAGCCAGACTTATGATTACAGTCTAACTGTCCCCCTTCCAACTCAAACAGAAAGGTTTCCAGATTCAAGAAGGATTTCACTTACAATCACAGAATTTTGTCTGTGAAAGGGACACAGACTTCTGTCTAATAGCTATGAGAGAAGACAATCATATTCATTAGTATTACCAAGCCAGCAACAAGATCAGTAGTTTCTCTTATAATTGCTTCCCTTTTCTCATCTGCCAGAATTAGAACTTCAAATATCTTAGCTCTTTCTCCCTGGCCATTCTTTTCCTCTACACCAACTTCATTATTAACAACTCCCCAGAATTTAGTAATGAAACCCCAGTATGTAGTATATTCCTTCTGAAAACAGATGTTATTAACAGAGAAATGGACCCTGACTAGTTCGGTGTCTGCAGAAAGAAAAGTCGAATGTGATTCAATGGACATTTTTTTCAGAATGCTCTGTCAATGACAGATGGAAACATATGTTTTTTATAAATTTCTCATTCCAAAACAAAGACTGACAGTAAAGCCCAGGGCTTTGATATTTATATAAATTGTTAAGTGGTTCACTGGGGAAAGAACATTTCAATTAGCATGTCACTGCTCATCATGTGGGCTTTAAGAAAGGCGTCCTGATTAAGCTAGCTGTTTAGCAATACATCAAAAGTTGGGGCTTACCTTAGAGCTATTCTCTTCAAGGCCAATGACGTCACCTGATGATAGCCTGAATTTTCTGAGCGTTTATTTAAAATCAAATTACACATTCAAGATCCTACTTTAAATCTCATCAGTTAAAGAAACCACTTTGTTTTAGTTCAATAGACATTGGCTAAGCAACTGCTAGGTGGCAGGCCTCTGGCTAAGGGATGTAAAGAAGTGCCATGAATAAGGGCTGTTTTCTCAAAGGCTGTGATCTGGAATGATTCTTAGGTAAATTATATTGCTTACCAAATATTCAAAAATTCATTTCTTGTTACTAGTTTTTATGTGGGAAGAAGAAACGAGCAATTGTCAAAACCAGTTGAAAATAAATGCTGGTTTCATTTGTGGCTTTATAAAACTACTATGAAAACATCTTCAAATAAAATATTTTCTTTTTCAGAACCTCTTCTCATTCATCTTTTAAGCTGAGAATGTGTTTATAAACTGTAGAAGAAGCAACAACTCATCACTCAAAAGTCATGCTTTTAGCTGTGTTTTCCCCCTCTCCTTTTATGTACTCTGCTGCCGCCCTTAGGACAACATTATAAGTTATGAAGTTTTCAGTTGGGCTTTTTTTTTTTATGTGTCACTCTTTGCATCTCATTAGTTCATGCAGACATCCTTAAAATTGATGGTACAATTTTGTGCAATTTAATCTAGGGGAACATGCCAAGCTCTACCAGCCTGAAGAGTCCAGGAAAGACAAGGACCCCAAATTCGTTCTTCTTATCTACCCAATTTAGTAGCCATTTGTCACCATCAATTAGTCAAATATGAAACAAATTATCCATGGCTTGAGCTAGGGAACAAAGTCTGAATGACAGCAAAAAAGAAAACAATTGGTTCATGTGGGAAATGTGAGGTAAGTAGGTGGTATGGTTAGAAGACACAGGGCAAGTCTACACCGAAAATATCTCTGACTCATGTCTGAAATTATGCCATTGTAATTCATCCCTTTGTGCTAAACATCACTTTCTTCCTAGAGTTGCTTTTAAAATATCCACAGTCCAACAAAGGGTAACTATAAAATAAGTCCCTAATTCAACCAACATATGTTTATTGAGCCTTTTCTATAAATCAAGCTTGACATTTCAAAAAAAAAGATATCGTCATTGACTACAAAGAGCTCACCATCTAGCCCTACACAAGCAGTTTCATACTTTAGAAGACACTCCCTTGATACATCACCCCTTTAATTACTGCTTTCCTCAATCCTATTTCTTACTCAAGTTTATTAAAAGTAGAATTCATTTTCACTAATTCTACTCTGATGCACTCCATTAATTCCACACTTCCAGGCTCCTGCTCCTACCAGTCCTGTGAATAAAGTCACCTAGGACTTCCTTGCAATAAAGTTCAAAAATCCTTTTTTTCTGTTCATATTTTATGTAACTTTTCTAGAGAAGTTGACTTTTTCCAAACACTTCTTTCTTGGAACTCTATTCTCTTAATCATTTATACTGACTCCTCTTCCTCTGCCTTCCTTTTAAATGTTGGGTTCAGGACTTTGGCCTTTCACCTTTACTCTACCAGTGATTTTCTATCAGGGGCAATTGTAACACTTTGGGGACATTTTGCAATTTCTGGAGACATTTTTGATAGTCACAGCTGGATAGGAGGGGATGGTATTGGTTACTGGATAGAGGTCGGGGATACTACTAAACGTCCTACGATGCGTAGAAAAGTTCCCCAAAAAATACAAACAAAAAAAAACTGTTCCATCCAAAATGTCAACAGAGTCAAAACCAATGAAACCAGTTGTACATTAGCTCTTAGTAAAATCACTCACACACATGGCTTCCACTACTCACTCCTATGCAGATATTATGGGAATCATTGTTTAAAAACAGGATGAAGATAACAGAAGCCCAGAGTTATCATATGGGTCCATACACAATGGACCATAGTCATCTGCACCTGTGGGTCCCACAGCACCTGGAATTGAAATGGGCCTCACTGAGCTCATCTTTTTCTCTCACAAAACAACTTTTATTTGATGGCAGCATCCAGTCTCCCAGACTTGAACCCTGGGAGTAAGCCTCAATTTTTTCCTTCCTCACCACTAAGCCCTTCTGATTCTACCCCCTAAAGAAATCTTAAAGCCATCTTATCATTACCACCTCCATGACCACTGCCTCAATTCAGACCCTCCTCTTTACCACTTATACCCAAAATAGACTTAGAACCGACATTCTCTCTACAGGCTTGCATTCTCGAAGACCATCTTCTTAATTTTTTCTTTATTTTTCAAATACAGTTGAAATACAATATTATATTACTTTCAGGTGTATATCCCAGTGATTAGACATTGAATTACTAAGTGATTATTTCAGTAAATCTCATACTCATCTGACACCATACATAGCAGTTAGAATATTATTGACTATATTCCCTATGCTGTACCTTACATCCTAATGACTATTTTGTAACTACGAATTTGTACTTCTTAATCCTTTCGCCTTTTTCAGCCCCCATAACTACCTCCCATCTGACAACCATCAAAATATTTTCTGTATCTAAGAGTTTGTTTCTGTTCTGCTTGTTCATTTATTTTGTTTTTTAGATGCAATTTTTAAGAGATATGTATTTATGGTCATTTTATTTTTCATTTTCTATCCTTTTTCTCCTTTTCAAAAAAATATTCATCCAAGGGTATGCTTTTTTATTTTAGAAAGAGAGGAAAGGGAGAGGGATCAAGAGAAAGAGAAAGACAGAAACAAAGGAACATCAATGTGAGAGAGAAGCATCATCAGTTGCCTTCCATAGACTCCCCAGCCAGAGATCAGAAATTAAACCCACAACCTAGGTATGTGCCCCTGCCATGAACCAGACCCACAACTTTTGGTGTATGGGAGATGCTCCAACCAATTGAAGAAGAAACCAGGGCTCTTTTTCTTCTTGAAGAAGACCCTTTAACATTTCGTGTAATAATGGTTTTGTGGTGATGAACAACTTTAGTTTTTTTCTTACCTAGAAAGTTCTTCATCTGTTCTTGATTCTAAATGATAGTTTTGCTGGGTAGAGTAATCATGGTTATAGGTCTTGCTTTTCATCACTTTGAATATTTCATGCCAATCCTTTCTGGCCTGCAAAGTTTTAGGGACAATATTATGGGAGCTCCCATGTAGGTAACTAAATGCAATTCTCCTGTTTTTTTTTTTTTTTTAAGATTCTCTCTCTTTTTCTTTAACATTTTGTATTTTAATTATTAAGGGTCCTGGTGTCAGCCTCTTTGGGTTTGTTTTGTTTGGAACTCTCTGTGCTTCCTGGACTTATATGTCTATTTCCTTCACTGGATCAGGGAAGTTTTCTGTCATTATTTTTTCAAATAGGTTTTTGATTTCTCGTTCTTTTAGTTATCTTTCCAGTAACCCTCTGATGTGAATGTTTGTATGCTTGAAGTTGTCCCAGTGGCTCCTTATGCTATCCTCATTTTTTTGGAATTTTTTCTTTTTTTCTGTTTTGATTGGGTGTTTTTTTCCTTATTTTCCAAATTGCTTATTGATTCTCAGCTTCATCTTCTTTACTGTCACTTCCCTGTACATTATTCTTTATTTCAGTTACTGTATCCTTTATTTCTGACTGGTTCTTTTTTATGGTTTCCATGTCCTTTTTTATGCTGTTGAGTTTCTCTCTAAGTTCTTCTACTCTTCCCCTAAGTTCACTGAGCTTCCTTTAAAATATTTTTTGTTGTTATCTATTACAGTTGACCCAGTTATTACCCCTTTGCCCTCCTCCATCCAGCCCACCCCAACTCCCACAGTCAATCCCCACACTGTTGTCCATGTCCATGGATCATCCATACATGTTCTTTCATTAGTTCCTTACCCTTCTTTCCACCATTGTTCCCCTCCCTCATTGAGCATCCTTATAACCAGTGTTTTGAACCCTCTGTCTAGGAGAATGCTTGTCTCCACTTTGTTTAGTTCTTTTTCTGGAGTTTTGTTCTGTTCTTTCATTAGAGACATGTTTCTTTTTCTCCTGATTTTGGCAGCCTCCTTGTGTTTGTTTCTATGTATTAGGTAGAGCTTCTAATTCTTCTAAGTCTCCAAGACTTGATAGAGTGGCCTAAAGTAGTAAGTGTCATATAGCATCCAGTGGCACAAATGCCCCATTCATTCAAGCTGCACCTCCCCCTCACTCTGTGGACTGTGTACACCCTCCTCTTGTAGTTGAGCTTTGGTTGCTGTTGGCATGTGAATGGGAAGGATTTATCCCCAGCCTAATTGATTGCAAGGACTGAATGTGACCACTATGGAAGATCAGCTATATAGGATCCCACCCCATAGGGCAGGGCTTACTTCAGCAGGACTCTGGTGCCCACTGAGTCTGCCTTCTAAATATGTCTCTTGTGAAGGTGGTTGGGTGGTGCTTTGACATTTTCTGAAGCTCTCCACTGGGTGCACTTGATCTACGGACTTCCAGAAGGTTCAGGCCAAGGTCAGCCACTGCCTGTGTTTTGCCTAGGACCACCCAGCATGAGCTACAAAGCAATCTGCAGATGGCTACTACTTGTGCTGGGCTTAGAGGTACCCAGGAGATTCCAAGTTGTAAACCAAGCTTAGCTGCTCCTATTGCTGGACCTGGGCCATTTAGGAAGAAGTATGGAGTGCACAGAGGCCAGATGCTGCTTGTTTGCGAGATTTTAGGAAGATCTAAAGTATGAGCCAAGACAAGACATTTATATTGAAGAGTCACTTGAAACTTGGATATGTCCTTAAGTTGTGTGGGGCAGTGTCTCAGGGAATCACAGTGATAGCCAGGTTTTTGAAGATATGGTACCCACCTTACTGGATCTGTGGGAGAAGTTCTCAGGAAAGAAACAATGGCTTCTGCCTTCATTTCTGTCTGGGAGAAATCTATTCTTCCTGCTCTGGCCCTTCTCAGTGCCTTTTGCACTGCTGCCTCAGTGCTGGAGCTCACAGTGAGTAAATCTGAGTAAGTCCATGTGTGGGCCCTTTAAGAGGAACTGCCTGGGATACCAGCAGCTCTCCATGTCACTCAGTCACAGTCCCTCTGTTTTTTTAAAAAATATATTTTATTTATTTGTTTTTAGAGAGAGGGGAAGGGGAGGAGAAAGAGTGGGAGAGAAACATCAATGTGTGGTTGCCCCTCATGTGTCCCCCACCAGGGACCTGGCCTGCAACCCAGGCATGGGCCCTGACTGGGAACTGAACTAGTGACCCTATGCTTCACAGGCCTGTGCTTAATCCACTGAGCTACACCAGCCAGGGCTCCTTCTGGGTTTTACAGCCAGAAGTTATTGGGACTTTTCTTCCTGGCACTGTAAGCCTGGACAAGGGTTTTGGTGTGGGGTTGGGATGCCTCATTCCTGAGGAGGGACCTCTGCACCCAAGATACCCTTCCTGATTTTTAGCTACCACTCTTGGTTGTGGGACCAGCCCATTCTTCATCTCTGCCCTTCTTACCAGTCTCAATGTGGCTTCTTCTTTATATCCTCAGTTGTAAGATTTCCATTCAGTTAGATTTCAGGTGGTTCTGAATGATGATTGTATCATTTTGTTGTAATTTTGATGTGGTCATGGGTGGATGCAAGAACCACATTTATCTATGCCACCATCATGACCAGAAGACCTGTAGACCATCTGTTAAATACTCAACTGAAAAGACTTCTTATACAGCCTTCTCTGAGTCTTCCACACTTTCATAACTACCCACATATTGTCTTCACATCCATATAATTGTAATAATAAAAATGACAAATATTCATATAGCTCCATACCTTCTACTCAAAATAATTATGTGCCACTAGCTCCTTTGCCTTCACCCTTATAGAATGACACATATTCCTATAACAGAGGATTAATTCAACATATAATATATAATGGAGGACTAAATTAAAATAGACTAATTTATTCTCAAGTATAAGTAGTTCTTGTTTAAACCTCTGTTTTAGGCCTTACAAAAGATAAAGGCATAGGTGAATATACCTTGACTCCTAACACAACCAAAAGAAAGACAACAACACATTTAAAAATAAAAAATAACCAGAACTTCCAGAAAATCCAACTGTATGGATGTCTGATAACCAAGGAGTTAAAGAAGAAACATTCATTCAGACTCGTAGGAGGGGTGGAGACAGGCAGCTGGGATGAAGAGGACATGCAACAGCTGGCGGTTCCACATTTGTGTGTGTATAAACCAGGAGGAACAACTGGGGAGCCAGACAGACCATTCAACCCAGTGAGGGAAAAGAAAGCCTCAGAACCTCTGGCTATAAAAACCTGTGGGAATTATGGTGGCAGGAGAAACTCCCAGCCTCACAGGAGAGCTCATTGGAGAGTACCCACAGGATCCTAGAATGAACACAAAACTATCCACTGAGAAATCAGAAACAGAAGTGTTCAATTTGCCTGTGGGTAGCAGGGGAACTGACTGAAAGCTGGCCAATAGTGCAATAAGTGGCATTGTTCCCTTTCTGACCACTTCTCCATAGACAGTGCCACAATGCAGTTACCTAGGTTGTCCCACTCTGGTGAATAATTAAGACTCTGCATCTTACAATGTCACAGGTGTGCTTAGACAAAGAAACATGACCCAAATGAAAGAACACATCAAAACTCAAAAAATAGAACTAAGCAATGAAGAGATAGCCAACCTATCAGATGCCAAGTTCAAAAACAATGGTAATCAGGATGCTACAGAAATGGTTGAGTATGGTCACAAAATAGAGGAAAAAGTGAAGGTTATACAAGATGAAATACAGAAAAATATACAGAGAACCAACAGTAAAGGGAAGGAAACTAGGACTCAAATCAATGATTTGCATGAGAAGGAAGAAATAAACATTTGACCAGAATAAAATGAAGAAACAAGAATTCAAAAAAATGAGGGAAGGCTTAGGAACCTCTGGGACAACTTTAAATGTTCCAACATCCGAATCATAGTGGTGCCAGAAGAAGAGGAAGAACAACAAATTGAAAACTTATTTGAACAAGTAATGAGAATTTCCCTAATCTGGCAAAGGAAATAGACTTCCAGGAAGTTCAAGAAGCCAAAAGAGTCCCAGAGAAGTTGGACCCAAGGAAGCACACAACAAAGCACATCATAATTACATTTCCCAGGATGAAGAGAAGGAAAGAACCTTAAAAGCAGCTAGAGAAAAGGAGACAGTTACCTAAGAAGGAGTTCCCATAAAACTGTCAGCTGATGTCTCAAAAGAAACCCTGCAGGCAGGAAGGGGCTGGAAAGAAGTATTCCAAGTCATGAAAGGCAAGGACCTATATCCAATAAAGCTTTCATTTAGATTGGAAGGGCAAATAAAATGCTTCTCAGATAAGGTCAAGTTAAAGGAGTTCATCATCACCAAGCCCTTATTATATGCAATGTTAAAGGGACTTACCTAAGAAAAAGAAGAGGATCAATAATATGAACAGTAAAATGACAACAAACTCACAACTATCAATAACTGGACCTAAAAGAACAAAAACAAAAATGAACTAAGCAAACAACTAGAATAGGAACAGAGCCAGAGAAATGGAGATCACATGGAGGATTATCCAGTGGGAGGGAGGCATAGAGAGTATGGGGTAAAAGGTACAGGGAATAAAAAGCATAAGTGGTAGGTGCAAAATAGATGGAGAGGTTAAGAATAGTAAGGGAAATGGAGAAGCCAAAGTACTTAAATGTACAACCCATGGACATGAACTAAGGAGAGGGAATGCTGCTTGGAGGGGGTGCCAGGCAGAGGGGAATAATGGGGAAAAATGGGACAACTGTAATAGCATAATAAAATATACTTTTAAAAAAACCATTGCAAATGTGTATTTTTTATTGTTTAATTCAATGGATGGAAGCCAACTGCACAAATATTTGATACATAATAAACATGTGCTGTGACTGGTGTGGCTCAGTAGACTGAACACAGGCCTGCAGACTGAAATGTTGCCAGTTCAATTCCCAGTCAGGGCACATGCCTGGGTTGTGGGCCAGATCCCTAGCTGGGGGCATGCAAGAGGCAACAATGCAATATATCTCTCATACATTGATGTTTCTCTCCCTGTCTTTCTCCCTTCCCTTTCTCTAAATATAAATAAAGTATTTAAAATATAAAAAATAAAAATACGTATATATATTACACATTATATGTATTATTTGTTGTTGACACCAAAGGCATATAGCAAAGTAAATATTCAAGGAAGTAGATGAGTAGCCTGAGTCTAGACCCAGGGATTTTGAGTTGCAGTCTAGAATTCTTACCTCGATGGCATAGCTCCCAGACAAACTTCATCAACTTTTCAGTGTTTCTAAAGACCACTCTAGGCTCTAAACAAACAATCCAAACTCTCAATTTTCTTATTTGTAAAATAACAATAATCGTTGTTTATACTTTCTCTCTTTAATTACTTTCCTCCTATTACCTCTTGATCCCGCCCAAGCAGGCTTCCATCCTCTCTTCACCAACACTACATTTGTCAAGGCTATGTTATTCATCTAATAGTCTCCATTTTATTTCATTTAGCAACAGCATTTGACCTAGCCGTCACATCTCCTAAATGGTGTGGATACAAGATAGAGGAAAGCTGCATTGTACTCACTAGACTTTACATGAGTGAGAAACAAACTTTCATTGTGTTAGAACACTGAGGTTTCAGATTATGGTAGGCAGACTAATGACCACCCTGAAACAATCACACCCTCATCCCCTGGACCCTGTGAATATATTTCTTGACATATAAAATAAATTTTGCAGATGTGATTAAAGTTATGACTTTGAGATGGGGAAATTATTCAGGGTTACTTGGTAGGGTCCAGTCTAATTACAAAAGTCATTAAAACCAGAGAACTTTTCCCAGGTAGGTCAGAAAGATGCAATGTGTAAAGGACTCAACAATACACTGACACTTTGAAGATAAAGAAAAACAGCTTTGAGCCAAGGAATGCAGCAGTCTCTAGAAGCTGGCTACAGTAAGCTGCAAAATGGGAACCTGGTACCTACACCCATGAGAAATAGATTTTGCCAATATGAAAGAGTAAGGAAATTCTGCCTTAGAGTCTCCCCAAAGGACCACACCCTTGCCAGCACCTCAATTTTAGTCTGGTGAGAACTGTATCAGACTTCTGAACTACAAAACTGTAAGATAATAAATTTGTATTATTTTAAGCCACTAAATTACTGGTAATTTATTATGAGAAGAAAGACTGATATAGAAGGTGGTTTTCTTACAGTAGCACATCTCTGCCTATGCTAGTACATACATGTAAAGTATTGAAGCACATAGTAAAACATTCAGTAAACCTTATCTATAGCAATTACTTTTATTGTATAAAATAACTGTTTCATGTGACCAGTCCCACAGAAAAAACCACGATGGGTTTCAGCGAATAGGTATTTCAGATGTTTTGGGATAATTCTGATATTGATTGAGTGGCAAAAGGTGATGAAAGTCTCCTAGAAGGGTCAGACGCTCTAATTTTGAGTGAAGACAAAGTGTAGTGGCTCTTGTTACTTCATCAGTATCAAAGTTGACAGTTTAGGACAAGCCACAACTGCCCCATATCAACACAGCCTACCTTATAAACTCTTTCTACAGGCCCTCTCTGTCAGCAACTATCACCAGTCCTGATGTCCTGGAGACCACAGATAAGAAAAAGTGAATGAACAGTAAATATACACTATAACAATGTGAGTTTGACTTGGAATTCCTAAGGAGAGAGTTAGATTGAACATGCAAGGCCTCATTCCTCTGAAGTGCTGGAAAAAAATATTTTCCAGCCCTAGAACTTGCCCTAGAACTTGCTCCCTTGGTCATTTTATTCTACTGTATACTTTTTCAATAAATAAGTGATTGCATTTTTCCCCAAAGCAGTAATTCCTAAAAACTCTTCCAAATCTTTTCTGAAATTCTTTAAAAAAAAAAAAAAAGAAAGAAAGGAACCCACAGAGGCCACAGAGGAAACCATTTCAGCTTTAACATATTCTTTGGCATTTTCACCATGGTTGTACCTTGGACTAGGGAATATGCCTTGAATGACACATTCTCCAAGCTTGTGAAATTGTGATCCTAGAGCGCTATGAACTGTGAAGGTCGACAGGAGCTACCAAAGCAGAAACAGACTCTGCAGGAATCTAGGCACTAAAGTCAAGATTTACAGTAAGTGATGAATACCAACCAGTGTTCTGACCTAAGCATAAGCTTTTCTGAAATTCATACTTCAGTGTCTTAAAATGCTTCATGCATGAAATGCATATTTCTCTTATTTTAAAATTATTTTTAAAAGCACATGGACCACAGGCTTAAACGCTTCATCCATTTTCCACAACAGCTATAAAAAAGCAGACTGAGACAGTTTGATGTGGTAAAATTTTTTCACCATACTTTCTATCCACACTCTTTCATCCCAAACACAGCAGGACATTTTGGAAAGATGAGAGAGGGAAATAAGCTTCCTTTTTGCATGGCTACCTTGTCTTGACATGGGCCTGTCCATCATGGCAGAGACCAGATGAGATTTTTAGGGAAACAGAGGTTAAATCTTATCTCACCAGAGATTTCCTGTGAATGGAGACTGGCTAACACTCTGAGGCAGCAACACATGTTTAATTGAAGTTTAAGATTAAATTAACATTTCTCTAGCTGGAAGAGCCTTGTTTCCCACCTCTGGAATTCTCTGTTCATGTTGAAATGCTCCCATCATCTGTCATGCCTGGGCCTCTTGATGCTGTGATACCTGCCCCAGTTTTTCACTCCCCTGCCTGATTGGTAGCAACTCATTTTAGAGCCACCAGATGTAAATTCACTTCTGCCAGAGAGCTTTGTTGTGACAGAAGAATAATGGGAGAGATATAGATAGAGATTGAGAAACAGAGATGGACAGAGAGAGAGAGATTTCTTTTTTAATGTATTTAAATTATATTTTATTGATTACAGTTGTCTTGATTTCCCCCCTTTGACCCCTTCACCAAGCACTCCCCCCACTCCTCAGGCAATCCCCCATGATTATTCATATCCATGGATCATTCATATAAGTTCTTTGGCTATTTCATTTTCTATACTATACTTTACATCCCCATGGCTATCTGTTACTACCTATTCGTACTTTTTAACCTCCTCACTGCTTCACCCATTCCCCCACACCACTCTTCTATCTGGAACCATCAAAACTCTCTCTTTATCCATGATTCTCTCTCTGTTCTTCTTCTTTTCTTTTGTATTCAACTATTGATATATATATATATATATATATATATATATATATATATATATATATATATATATATATATATATATATATATATTTGCCATTTAATTGTTCATAGTTTTTATTTTGTTTTTCTTAAATAAGTCCCTTTAACATTTTATATAGTAATGGTTTGGTGGTGATGAATTCCTTTAGTTTTCTTGTCTGGGAATCTCTTTATCTGCCCTTCAATTCTAAATGATATCTTTGCTGGGTAGAGCAATCTTGGCTGTAGGTCCCTGCTTTTCATGACTTTTAATATTTCTTGCCAATCCCTTCTAACCTGTGAAGTTATATTTGAGATATCAGCTGACAGTCTTATGGGAACTCCCCGTAGGTAACAAATTGCTTTTCTCTTGCAGCTTTTAAGATTATCTCTTTATCTTTAACCTTTGGCATTTCAATTATGATGTGTCTTGGAATGAACCTCTTTGCATGCATCTTGTTTGGGGCTTTCTGTGCTTCCTGAACATGTATTTCTATTTCCTTCACCAAATTAGGGAAGTTTTCTTTCATTATTTTTTTAATAGATTTCCAATTTCTTGTTTGTTTTTTTTTTTTCCTCTTCTCCTTCTGGCACCCCTATGATGCAAATGTTGAACCTCTGGAATTTGTCCCAGAGTCTGTTTACTATCCTTGCTTTTTGGGGATTATTTTTCTTCTTGTTCTGATTGGTTGTTTTTTGCTTTCTTATATTACATATCATTGATTTGATTCTCAGATTCACTCTAGTGTTGTTTCCCTGTAAATTGTTCTAGATTTAATTAGTGTATCTTTCATTTCTGACTAGCTCTTTCTTATGCTGCAGAGGTATTCACTAAGTTCCTTGAGCATCCTTATAAACAGTATTTGGAGCTCTGCATCTGACAGATTGCTTACCTGAATTTCATTTAGCTCTTTTTCTGGGTTTTTGATCTGTCCTTTCATCTGGACTGTATTTCTTTGTCTTCTCACTTTGGCAGCCTCCCTGTGTTTGTTTGTATATCTATATTAGGTAGACCTGCCTTGACTCCATGTCTTAGTAGTGTGGCCTAATGTAGTGGGTGTCTTGTAAGGTCCAGAGGCACAGTCTCCCCTATCACCCAATCTGGGCATTTGAGATACACACTTCATGAGGGCTGAGTATACCCTCCTCTTGTAGTTGAGCCTTGGTTGCTGTTGGCAGATCAATGGGAGAGATTTACCCTGGCCAGTCCATTGCAATGATTGTCTGTGACCACTTGCCACCATATTCTGCCCTCTGTGGAGGATCTGCTATGCAAGAGCAGGGTGGTGGTGCTCCAACATGGCCTGTAGTTGTCCACTGGGTGAGCTCATCCTGGTATTTCCCAGGTGATGCAAGCCAAAGTCAGTCCCGACCTGTGTTTTGTCTGAGGCCACCCTACTCAAGCTATAGAGCAATCTGAGAAGGCTGCTACTCATGCTGGGCTTGGAGATTCTCAGGTGAAGACAAACTGTGAATCTAGGCTGGCTGCTGCTAGTACCAGGCCTGGGCCTCAATGAAGCCAGTTCTTACCTTTTTCATAGGATTTAGGAAGTTGTGAAGCATAAGCCAAGATCAGCTGGTCATATGAAAAAGGAGCTTGGGTGGGGTAGGGTCTCTGTAGATCTTTAAGGCAGGCCAGATAGTGTTAGCCAGGTGTATGAAATCTCAGATATGGCACCATCTTGCTGACTGTGTGAAAGGGTGTGGTTTAGGAAAGGGACAATGGTCTATGCTTGTCTTGATGCCAGATACTTCAGTTTCTCCCTGAATACCACTGGTGCCTTCCAAGCTGCTACCCCAGTGCTGGAGCTCAGAGGGCATGAGTCTGAGTAGGTAAGTCCTTGTGTAGGTTCATTAAGAGGAATTGCTTGGGGCACCATAAGTTACTTCCACTGACTCAATCCCTGCTGGGGGCCTATCTAGCTCTGAAATCCTAGGCTTGGGGAGCCTGGTGTGTAGTTTGGACTCCTCACTCCCAAGATATCCCTCCTAAATTTTTATGCACCACACATGGGTGAGGGACCAGACCATTCCACATCTGCACCCCTCCTACCATTCTGGATGTATGTGGTTTCTTTAATTCCATAATATTCAGACTTCCATTCAACTCAATTTATGATGGGTCTGAGTGATGGTCATTCTATATTTTAGTTGTGATTTTGATGTGGCTGTGTGAAGAGGTGAACCTTGTCTGCCTATGTTGCCATCTTGACTGGAAGTCCCAGAGACTTCTTGATCTATATTTTTTATTGTTGTTCAAGTACCGTTGTCTCCATTCTCCCCACTCCCCTTTACTCAGCCATCCCCACCTCCCATTCCTGATCCCACTTGCCCTTGGTTTTGTCTGTGTGTCCTTTATAGTTGTCCCTGAAGACCCTTCCCCCCATTATCCTCTCCTCCCTCCCCTCTGATTACTGTCAGTTTGTTCTTAATTTCAATGTCTCTGCTTATATTTTGCTTGACTTAATTTTGAAATTGTCTTGTGATTAGGCGGATTGCCTATTTGTGAACTAATCTTCCATGCAGTAAAGAAAGCAACTCACTGATGAGAGAAAAGTATGACTATGAAGATATGATAGAGATATGATATCTCTTCATATCTATGAAGAGATATGAAGAAGTGAAGTCAGAGACCACAGCGTGCAATGGTTCATATGCCAGAAGGAACAGAGGACTGAAGTTATAAAAACACAGGAAACTTCCTTCATAAGATAAATCTTAATTCATCCAAGTGTGCTATAGAGAGAGTATCTTTGTCTAGGGTGGGGTCAGCAGGCCACTAAGGTGGCTGCTTTTATTTCCCAAGATACTCTTTGCTCTTGGAGTCCTCTCAGATTACTCCCATTCCCACTGCACTCACGTCAAGGAAGTCTTCTTCACAACTGAGTCTTCTTCATTAGTGACTTCACTAATGAAGTCACACCTTTATGAGTCTTTTCTTCCCAACAGCACTACCAGGAACACTTGTTAAGATGTCTGCCCTGCTTAAGGTTCATAACCAGGAGGGCTCAAAGATGCTGAAGTTGCCTTCTTCCTTTCTCTCCATTCCACTGCTTCCCTGGGAGATTGACCATAAATGAAAATCTATTCTCAGGAGACCTGTCCAGTTTTAATATAAAACAGATCACAATATTATAAAATACACAAAGAGAAGGGTATTTTCATATGAGATTAGAGTGTATTTGTATTTTTCAAAGAGTCAGAGATGTTGGAATTTCCAGACTTTTCTTATCTAGACTTTAGGTTTGGTTCCTCCATTAACTTCATACATTACTCTAGCAAGTGTCTTCACATTTCAGAATTGAAATTTGTTCTTCAGTAAGATGTGGGAATTGGAGCAAATCATCTAGAAAATTCTCTGAAGGTTTCCTTCTGTGAGTGAAAATACCTAGACAACTAGTATTTATTACATATAAAGAGGTATGAGATTTCTTCTGTCTCCCCAGAAGATTATAGTAGTAAAGGATTATGGTCAATGTATAGACAACTCTCTAATTTTAAAAAGTTTATGCTAAAATAATATGAGCCAGGAAAGAGAAGTGTGTGGGAGACTGAGGTAACAGAAATAAACTCTGGGAAAAGAAAGTACTTAAAGAAAGAGTAATGTTAATATTGGTATCTTTTTGAACTATCCTTTTTCCTGAGTATGTCAATTTGTCTTAATTACTTGTGCCGCTTTCTTAATTACTATAGTTTCATATTAAGTCTTGATATCAGGTAGTATAAGAACTACATATCTGTTTCTTTTCTTCAAGCTTGTCTTTTTCAATGTACATTTTAATATCAGCTTATCAATTTCCATTTTAGAAAGCAATGAAAGTTTTGATTTAGTTTACCTTGAATCTATTGATCAACTTAGGGAAATATGACTTCTTTACATTGAATCTTTCAATCTATGAAACATTATCTATCCCTCTAGTTCCTTAGGTCTTTTCCAATTTCCTTTCAAATTATTGTAGTTTTTACTTACAGGTGTTGTGCATCATTTGCTTTATTTATTTCTAGGATTTTGGTAGGTTTCTTCACTCTTGCTTAAGGTATATTTTTAAAACTTTATTATTTTGTTGTTTGTTGATTGTATATTAAATGCATTTAATTTCAAAACAGTGCTTTGTATCTAGCAACCTTAGTAAATTTATCCTAAAGTTTATATATATATAAAACTATATAACTATATAACTATACAACTATATAACTAAAACTATATATATATATAGTTTTACTTTATGATGTCTAAAATCATGTTGTCTGTAAATAATGATAATTTTATTTAATATTTTCTATCTCTAGTAGATGGCCACCCAAAGCTGTCCAGTCTTAATTCCTGAAGCTGTAAATATTACCCTTTTAGGAAAAGATTATTTGAGATTATTATTTCCTTAGCTCAAGATCCTTAAATGAATTACAATTCAATTGAATTACATTCAATTAAGGATCTTGAGCTAAGGAAATTGTCCTGCACTATCAGGATGGGCTCTAAATTCAATCAGGAATATACTTATAAGAGAAAAGGAAGGGCAGGTAACAGAGACACACAGAGGGGAAACTGATATGAACACAGAGGTAGAGATTTGGTGTGATGCAGCCACACACCTAGGAATGCTGAGTCAACCATCAGAAACTAGAAGAAACAGGAATGAATTATCCATTAGAGTTCCCAGAGTGAGCATGATTCTGTCAAATTTTGGACTTCTAGTCTCCAGACCTGTAAAGAGAATACATTTCTGTCTTTTAAACCATTAAGTTTATAATAAGTAGTTACAGCAATCAGAGAAAACAAACACACCATCCTAATGGCTTTTTTAAAATCAGATATCAGAGATTTAATGTCATTTTTAAATATAAATCAAGTTAAAAAGTGAACACAACTTCAATTTTACAACATAAAACAGACAGATTTGTTTCAAACAATTCATCTTGTACTGTAAGTTGAAGTCCATGAAAACATTGCCCAAAAAGAAAAACACAGTATTTATAAAAGGTTGAAAAAGAATTAGATAATGCTTAAAATAGAATATGCAAAAAAACTATTCTTTATTTTCTTTTAGTGCTTTCTCTTTTATTATTCTATTACTGTTGTACCAATTTTTCCACCTTTGCCCTCGTCTGCCCATCCTAATAGCTTTCATTTCTTTTTCTTGCTTTCTCACTTCAGCTAGGACTTCAGGACAATGTTAATAGAAGCATAATAGCAGATATCTTCGTCTTGCTACTCAGCAGTAAAACTAAATATTTCAGCATTAATTGTGATATTAGCAGAAAGATTTTTAAAAGAAATCCATGAACTAGTTTAAAGCAATTCTTATCTATTCCTGGTTTGCTAAGAAATTTTACAAACGGATATTATATTTGATCAAATTATTTTCTGAATTTATTGAGATGACATGGTTTTCCTCCATCATTCCAATTATGTGACAAATATGCTGATTGATTCTTTAATGCTAAACAAGCATTGAATTTCTAGAACTAACACAATTTGTCCATGTTCTATTATCCTTCTATATTTCCCTGGATTTGATTGGCTAATATTTTGTTGAGTTTTTTTGTATCTATGTTCATAAAAATGATTGGGCTATAATTTTTTTATAATGTCCTTAGTAAGTTTCTGAAATCAAAGTTAGCTTGGCTTTATACTACTAATTGAGAAGAGTGTCCTTTTTTTCTATTTTATGAAATAGTTTCTGTGAGATTGGTTTTATTTCTTCCTTCAATGTTTGGAAAAATTCATGTGAATTTACGTGGGCATGGAGTTTTATTACAGTAGGTTTTTAATAATGGATTGAATTTGGTTAATAAAATAAAATTATTCAGATTCATTTTTTCTAGTGTCAGTTTTCATAAACTATTTTACAAGAAATGTGTCTATTTTTATCTTTGTTGTCAAAAATGCAAGCATAGAGTTTCTTTATCTTTTAATTATCTATAAGACCATAATGATGTCTTCTTTTGAATTTCTAATATTTGTAATTTGTGACTTCTCTCTTCCTACCTTGTTCAATATTAATAGGAATATTCAGTCTTATTAATGTTTACAAAGAATTTGCTTATAATTTTTTAATTTTTATTTTAGTTATTGTTCAAGTACAGTTTTCTGTCTCTTACTCTCATCCCAGTCAACACCCCCATGCTCCCCACCTTCCTCCCATTTCTACCCCCCCCTTAGTTTTTGTCCATGTGTCCTTTATATTTGATCCTGTGAGCCCTTCTCCTTTTTCCCTGAAATTCCCTCCCCTCACCCCTCTGGACCATGTCAGCCTGTTTTCTATTTCAGTGTCTTTGGTTATATTTTGCTTGCTTCGTTGTTTTGTTGTTTAGGTTCCTGTTAAAGGTGAGATCATATGGTATTTGTCTCTCACCACCTGGCTTATTTCACTTAACATAATGCTTTCCAGTTCCATCCATGCTGTTTCATAGGATAGGAGCTCCTTTTTTCTTTCTGCTGCATAGAATTCCATTGTGTAAATGTACCATAGTTTTTTGATCCATTCATTTACTGATGGGCATCTAGATTGCTTCCAGCACTTGGCTATTGTAAATTGTGCTGCTATGAACATTGAGGTACATAGGTTCTTTTGGAATGGTGTTTCTGTGTTCTTAGGATATAATTCTAGCAGTGGAATTGCTGGGTCAAAAGGCACATCCATTTGTAGTTTTCTGAGAAAATTCCATAACGTTTTCCATAGTGGTTGTACCAGTCTGCAATCCCACCAACAGTGCACTAGGGTACCCTTTTCTCCACAACTTCTCCAACACTTGTTTGTTGCTTTGTTTATGATGGCCATTCTGACCAATGTGAGGTGGTATCTCATTGTGGTTTTAATTTGCAACTCTCTGATAGCTAGCAATATTAAGCATCTTTTCATGTGTTTCTGGATCCTCTGTATGTCCTCTTTGGAGAAGCATCTATTCAAGTCCTTTGACCATTTTTTACTTGGATTGCTTGTTTTCTTAGAGTGGATTCGTGCAAGTTCTTTATATATTTTGGAGATTAAACCTTTGTCTGAGGTACCATTGGCAAATATGTTTTCCCATATGGTTGGTTCTCTTTTTATTTTAATGCTGTTTTCTTTGGCTGTGCAGAAGCTTTTTATTTTGATGAGATCCCATTTGTTTATTCTTTCCTTCATCTCCCTTGCTCTAGGGGATATATCAGTAAAAATGTTGCTGCATGAAATATCTGAGATTTTCCTGCCTATGTTCTCCTCTAAGACTTTAATGGTGTCATATTTTATATTTAAATATAAAATGTGACACCATTTATATGTCACATTTATATCACAGTTTATATTTAAGTCTTTTATCCACCTTGAATTTATTTTTGTGTATGGTGCAAGTTGGTGCTTGAGTTTCATTTTTTTGCATGTAGCTGTCCAGATCTCCCAAAACCATTCATTGAAGAGGCTATCTTTATTCCATTTTATGTTGCTGCCCCTTTTGTTGAATATTAATTGTCCATAGAGACTTGGGTTTATTTCTGGGTTTTCTATTCTGTTCCACTGGTCCATGTCTCTACTTTTATGCCAGTACCAGGCTGTTTTGATTACAGTGGCCTTATAATACAGTTTAGTATCAGGTATTGTGATCCTTCCTACTTTGCTCTTCTTTTTTAAAAGGGCAGCAGCTATTCGGGGTCATTTGTGGTTCCATATAAATTTTCAAAGTGTTTGCTCTATGTCTGTGTAATAAGTCATTGGTTTTTTAATAGGTATTGTATTGAATCTGTAAATTGCTTTGGATAGTATGGACATTTTGATGATGTTAATTCTTTCTGATTGCAATATTTTTTACTATATATTTGTTTTCCATTTCATTGATATCTGCTCTTTGTTATTTTTTCTTCTACTTTCTTTGGGTTTAATTTTATATTTTTCTTAATTTCTTGAGATAAATACTTCAACCAATAATTTGGGCCTCTTATTTAATAGATGCATTTATGACAAGAAATTTTGATTTAAAAATGGCTTTAGCTGCATCTCAAAATTTATCTATATTATATTTTCATTATCATTCAGTTCTAAATAGCTTTTACTTTTCAGCAATTATTTAACTCAAAGATTATTTAGAAGTGTATTATTAATTTCAAGGCATCTGACTATTTTCCAGTGTTTTAGGGGAATGGATTTCAATTTTAAAACCATGAAATCAAAGAAGGCACTATAGTACTCCTATCATTTGAAAATATTTGAGAATATCGCTATTATGATAATGTGATCAATTTTATAAATACTCATCTTACACTTGAAAAGTATGTATTCTGTACATTTGGGGTACAATGTCATCTACATACCAAAAAAAGGCAAAATATATTCATGGTCACTCAAAATAAAATATTTGTTAACTTCATTTACTCCTCTCCCACATGTACTATTCTATTTACATACCAAAATTTTATACACATGTTAGCCACATAAGACTTCCCATCATTGCTTTATTCTTCCTCACTTTTTTTGTATATGAGATATTGCCTTCAGTTTAATTTTCATGAAAAAAATATTAACAATAATTACCACTACGTATGACAAAAAAACACATTAGTTTTGCTTGCAGATTTGAATGTTTTCAATGGGTATGAATTCAAAGTTGACTGATATTTTCTTTACACACTTTAAAGGTGACATCACAAGATCAGGAACAAGACAAGGTTGTCCACTTTCACCACTTCTATTCAACATAGTATTGGAAGTATTAGCCACAGAAATAAGACAAGAAAAGGAAATCAAAGCCATCCAAATTGGAAAGGAGAAATTAAAACTGTCACTGTTTGCAGAAGACATGATAGTGTACATAGAAAATCCTATAGACTCCACCCAAAAACTGCTCGACCTAATAAATAAACTTGGCACAACAGCAGGATACAAAGTCAATATCCATAAATCAAAGGCATTTTTGCATACCAACAATGAAACATCAGAAGCAGAAATCAGGGGAAAAAAATCTCATTTGATATAGCAACAAGAAAAATAAAATACCTAGGAATGAACCTAACCAAGGAGGTAAAAGACCTGTACTCAGAAAACTACACAACATTGAACAAAGAAATCAAGGAAGACACAAACAAATGGAAACGCATATCATGTTAATGGATCAGAAGAATTAACATCATCAAAATGTCCATATTACCCAAAGCAATTTATAGATTCAATGCAATGCCTATTAAAGTACCAATGGCATATTACACAGACATAGATCAAACACTTCAAAAATTTATATGGAGCCATAAATGACCCTGAATAGCTGTTGCAATTTTGAGAAGGAAGAGCAAAGTACAAAGGATCACAATACCTGATACTAAACTGTATTACAAGGCCACTGTAATCGAAACAGTGTGGTATTGGCATAAAAACAGACAGATAGACCAATGGAACAGAACATAGAGTCCAGAAATAAACTCAAGTCTCTACAGTCAATTAACTCTTGACAAAGAGGGCATCAGGATAAAATGGAGTAAAAATAGCCTTTTCAACAAATGGTGTTGGGAGATCTGGACAGTTATATGCAAAAACATGAAACTCGAGCACCAACTTACACCACACACAAAAATAAATTCAAGGTGGATAAAAGACTTAAATATAAGCTGTGACACCATTAAAGTCCTAGAGGAGAACATAGGCAAGAAAATCTTAGATATTTCATGTAGCAATATTTTCACTAATTATGTCCCCTAGAGCAAGGGACATAAAGGAAAGAATGAACAAATGCAACTTCATCAAAATAAAAAGCTTCTGCATGGCTAACCAGTAGTAAAATAAAAAGAGAACCAACCATATGGGAAAACATATTTTCCAATGGTACCTCAGACAAGGGTTTAATCTCCAAAATATATAAAGAACTCATGCAACTCAACTCTAAGAAGACAAGCAACCAAATTAAAAAATGGTCAAATAACTTGAATAGATACTTCTCTGAAGAGGACATACAGAGGGTCCAGAGACATATGAAAAGATACTCAGTGTCATTAGCCATCAGAAAAATGCAAATTAAAACCACAATGAGATACCACCTCACATTGGTCATAATGGCCATCATAAACAAAGCAACAAACAACAAGTGTTGGAGAGGATGTGGAGAAAAGGGAACCCTAGTGCACACTGTTGGTGGGATTGCAGACTGGTACAACCACTATGGAAAACAGTATGAGATTTTCTCAGAAAACTAAAAATTTAACTGCCTTTTTACCCAGCAATTCCACTTCTTGGATTATACCCTAAGAGCCCTGAAACACCAATCCAAAAGAACCTATGTACCCCAATGTTCATGGAAGCACAATTTATAATAGTACTGGAAGCAACCTAGATGCCCATCAGTAAATGAGTGGATCAAAAAACTATGGTACATTTACACAATGGAATTCTATGCAGCAAAAAGAAAGAAGGAGCTCCTACCGTATTCGGCAGCATGGATGGAACTGGAAAGCATTATGCTAAGAGAAATAAGCCAAGTGATGAAAGACAAAAACCAAATGATCTCACCTTTAACAGGAACCTAATCAACAAAACAAACAAACAAGCAAAATATAACCAAAGATACTGAAATTGAGAACAGGCTGACAGTGGCCAGAGGAAAGAGGGAAGGGAATTTCAGAAGAAAAGTGTGAAGGGTTTGCAGAAACAGTTATAAAGGACACGTGGACAATAACTGCAGGGTGGGTGGAAACAGGGGAAAGAGGTGGGGAGGGTTGAGGTTGGGGAAAGGGCAGAAAACTGTACTTGAACAACAATAAAAATTTTTGTTTTAAAAGTGACATTTCAATATCACCTTACTCCCACAAATTCTGTTTAGAAGTCAGCATAAATTCATTTTGTGGCTTCTTTGTAGGAAATGAGTATTTCCTCTGCTATTTATTTGTTTTTTGTTTTTTGTTTTTCAGTTTTCAGTTTTTTTAAACCCTCACCCAGTGAAATGTTTATCGATTTTTAGAGAGAGGGGAAAGGTGAAAGAAAGAGAGAGAAACATCAATGTGAGAAAGAAACATTAATCAGTTGCACCCCCACTACACCATACATGCCTATATGCCCTCACCAGGGATCAAACCAGCAACCCAGGTATGTATCCTGATTAGGAATCAAACCCACAACTTTTTGGTGCACAAGGCAACACTCCAATCAACTGAACCACCTGACCATGGCAGAAATTCTTCTTACTATAATGTGCCCAGGTATGGGTTTCTTTTGACTTTATAAAGATTCTTGAATGTTAGGAAACATTTGAGCTATTATCTCTTCTAATATTGCCTTGGTCCAACTATTGCTGTCTTCTGTTTTTGTAATTCTAATTAAACACACATGTTCTTTCTTGTATTTTCCATCTTTTTTTCTCTACGCTTTTATCTGAGTATTTTCTCCTGACATCTTTCCATTCATGAATCATCTTCTGCTGTCCCTAATTTATTGTTATTGAATTAATCATTTCAGTTATTGTATGGTTTGATTTTAGTGTCCCCATTTAATTATGATAGTAAACCTCCATTTTATCCTTCTGTAACTTTGTGCTATCATCATCATACATTTTCCCTCTCTATATGTTATAAAGTTCACAGTATAGTGTTACTCATTTTTGCCTTAGAGTCAGTTTTTTCTTTTTCTTTTTATAATTGTATTGAGGCATAATTCATATGCCATGTAATTCATTCATTTAAAGTGTAATATTAAATATTTTTTGTGTACTCAGAGATATGTGCAACCATCACAAAACTAGAATTTAGAACATTTTTATCACAAAAAATTCTCCATGTCCTTTGGCTATTACCTTCCTAGCACCTCTATCTCCCAACCCTAAGCAACCACTAATCTGCTTCTGTCTGTACAGATTTGTGTATCATTGGAAATTCATATGGGTGGAATTATATAACATGTCATCTTTTGTGACTGGCTTCTTTTGCTAAGTGTAATGTTTTTCAAATTCACCTTTATTGCAGCATGTATTGCTGAATACTATTTTATCATATAGATATAACATATTTGCTTACCTATTTGTCAGATGAACATTTAAACTGTTTCCAACTTTTAAATATTAATGAATAATGTTGCTATTAACATTCATGTACAGGACTTTGTGTGAACATGTTATTATTTCCCTTGGGTATACACTTGGAAGTGGAATTGCTGGGTCATATGGCAGTTTCATGTTTAGTTGTTTGTAGAATTGCTAAACTGTTTTCCAGAGTGGCTGCACCATTTTACATTTCCACCATCACCATGTGGGGGTTCTGATTCTCCTATATCTTCCCCAAACATCTTATCATCTAACTTTTTAACTAGCCTTGTTAGTGGCTGTGAAATGGCATTTCATTGTAATTTTATTTAACATGTTTTTATGACTAATGTTGTCAAGCATCTTTTTCATGTGCTTTTAGTTATTCTTTAGAAGAATTAAAAATAAATGAAAGTATATTTTGTATGTTTTTTATTTTTATACTTTTAAGCATATTTTTCATTTCTTTCTGTAGAACCAAATTTCCATCTAGTATTATATTTCTTCTGTTTCAAGTATTTTATTTAACATTTCTCCCATCCAAGAACTAACTAGGCTTCATCCTGCCTAGTTTCAAGATAAGATGTAATCAGGTCCATTTGGAAGAAATGGCCATAGACATACATAATTTAATGTTTTTTTTTAATGTGTACTTAAGGTCAGCTGATAATAAATTATTTCAGTTTTTCTTTGTGTAAAAAAATATCACCTATTATTGTAAAGATGTTTACTGAGTTTTTAAAAAGTTAACTGTTTTTTTTTCTTTTTCTAGTGCTTTAAACATGCCCCACTATTGTATTCTGCCTTGTCCCATTTTTTCTTCCCTTTATCCCCCTTCTCCCTGTACCCCTCTCCCACCATCATTCCCCCACCTTAGTTCATGTCCATGGATCATAGAAATATGTTCTTTGGCTTCTCCATTTCCCATACTATTCTTAACCTCCCCCTGTCTATTTTGTAACTATAATTTATGCTTCTTATTCCCTGTACCTTTTACCCCATGCTCCCTACACCTCCTCCCCTCTGATAACCCTCCATGTGATCTCCATTTCTCTGGTTGTGTTCCTGTTCTAGTTGTTTGCTTAGTTCATTTTTGTTTTTGTTTTTTTTTAGGTTCAGTTATTGATAGTTGGAGTTTGTTGCCATTTTACTGTTCATATTGTTGATCCTCTTCTTTTTCTTAGGTAAGTCCTTTTAATATTTCATGTAATAAGGGCTTGGTGATGATGAACTCCTTTAACTTGACCTTATCTGGGAAGCACTTTATCTGCCCTTCTATTCTAAATGATAGTTTTGCTGGATAGAGCAATCTTGGATATAGGTCCTTGTATTTCATGACTTGGAATACTTCTTTCCAGCCCCTTCCTGCTTGCAAGGTTTCTTTTGAGACATCAGCTGACAGTTTTATGGGAACTCCTTCTTAGGTAACTGTCTCCTTTTCTCTAGCTGCTTTTAAGGCTCTCTCCTATTCATCTTGGGAAATGTACTTATGATATGCCTTGTTGTGTGCTTCCTTGGGTCCAACTTCTTTGTAACTCTCTGAGCTTCCTGAACTTTCTGAAAGTCTATTTCCTTTGCCAGATTGGGGAAGTTCTCATTCATTATGTTTTCAAATAAGTTTTCAGTTTCTTGATCTTCCTCTTTTCCTTCTGGCACCCCTATGATTCGGATGTTGGAACATTTAAAGTTGTTCCAGAGGTTCCTAAGCCTCTCCTCATTTTTTTTGAATTCTTGTTTCTTCATTCTGTCCTGGATGAATGTTTATTTCTTCTTTTTGGTCCAAATTGTTTATTTGAGTCCCGGTTTCCTTCCCTTCACTGTTGGTTCTCTATAACATTTTCCTTTATTTCACTTTTCATAGCCTTCACTTTTCCTCTATTTTGTGACCATACTCAACCAATTCTGTGAACATTCTGATTACCAGTGTTTTCAACTCTGCATCTGATGATGTGGGTATCTCTTCATTGCTTAATTGTATTTTTTCTGGAGTTTTGATCTGTTCTTTCACTTGGGCCATTTTTTTTTGTCTCAGTGCACCTGCTATGTAGTAAGGGGCAAAGCCTTGTTTATTCATGAGCACCTGGCAACCCAGGTCACTGCATTGTGGAACTGTATGTGCGGGAGGGGTCCAAGAGGGAACAATGCTGCTTGCTCAACTCTCCGCTGGCTTTCAGTCACTTCCTCCATTACCCATAAGCAAATTGGCTCTTCTGGTTCTGGCTCCTGGCTGGGTGAGTTTTGTACATTCTAGGACCCTGTGGGTCTCTCAACAAACTCTCCTGTGAGGCTCGAAGTTTCTCCTGCCACCTCAATGCCCACAGTTTTTTTCAGTCAGAGGTTTTGAAGCTTTATTTCCCTGTGCTGGAATCCTGGGTTGTGTGGTCTGTCTCACTTCCCAGTTGTTCCTCCTGGTTTATCTGCATGCAAATGTGGGACCACCCACTCTGCCCGCCGCTGTCTTTCCTGGTCCACCAGCTTCTGCCTTGCTGTGAGTCTTCTCCACCCTGGCTGCTGGTCTTTGCCACTCCTACCAGTCTGGATGAATGTTTCTTCTTTAACTCCTTGGTTGTTGGACTTCCATACAGTTCAATTTTCTGGCGGTTCTAGTTATTTTTTTATTTTATATTTGTTGTTGTCCTTCTTTTGGTTGTGTGAGGAGGCAAATTGTATGTATATATGCCTCCATCTTGGCCAGAAGTTGTATGAACATTTTAATGATGTTAATTCTTCCTATCCATGAACATGGTATGTGTTCCTTTTATTTGTATCATCCCCACTTTCTTTCTTCAGTGCCTTATAATTTTCTTAGTACTGGTCTTTTACTCAATATAAATTCTTATAGTTATTTTAAAGTCTGTATGTACCCGTAATATCTGTGTTATTTCTGAGTTTCTGAATACAGTTCTGTCAGTACCCTTACCTCTTGACACAATCCAAGTGTGGGCATGAGGTGGGGATGTGATCTGGATTTGTGTTTGGGTATTGCAGAATAACTACAAACTTCAAGTTTCTCTCTCAGTGGGCTGCGTTAACCTGTGCTTGGAATGAGGTCCAAGGTATGGAAAGATCTTTTTCAATGTTCTTGCTGCACTCTCAGCTTTCAGCAGTCTCTGCATACCTATGCCATGCTCTTACCTCTCCTGCAGGAGTAGATGAGCATTGCTTTTTATTCACTGCCTTAGTCTTACATATACTCTGTGTGCCTGGGCCTCAGAGGTGGACCATTTTCTGTGTTGCTGTCCCCCCACACCAATCCATGACACTCAAACCCTTCCTTGTATTTATGGAGGCCCTTGGACAAGAGACAATTTCTTGACCCTCCCTCAATGACAGTAGACTTCTGTTTTATATCCATGAAGTATTCTAGGATGAAAAATGCTGTCTGCCTTTCCTCCAGGAAAGACAGCTTTTACTTTTATACTTTTTTTCCCTGGAAGTTATGGATTTTGCCTGAGCCCTGGGCCAAAATTTTTCTAACTCTCCTTTAGTCACTTAAGTCTTTGCTTCATATGAGAAAGTGGTTTAGGGAAGTGTCTCGTGTTTCATGTCTGTCTTCTCATTCCAAAGCTATCAATAGTTTTCTACATGCCTGCATTACAGAGAGAAGTCCTCTTGTTCTCTTGATCTACCCCCAATCTTTGCTGGGAGCACCCAGTGGAGGCTCATAAAATGTTGTTTGCAAGTGAGTGAAGATTCATATTATGTGTGAGGCTTTCAGTCATTCTAAATTGTCACACGAGCCTACACTTGGCCTTTAAGAATTAATTAAAATAACAGAGGCCATCTCTTTTTCTCACACTCTGTCAAACACAGTTTGTGTGCTCATCTTCATTTTAAGAGATTTATCACATTTTAGAATTTAGTTTGCTTATTGTCTTGCAACCTCAGTCTGTAACAGGCTCAAGGAAAGTTTGATTTTGTAGATTATCCAGCTTTTCTTACTGCCATGTAGAGAGCTATATGCTTCTGTGGTTTCCCACATTTTAAGAGTGGGCACATACTCTGTGCCAGACTTTCTTCTGGAAAAGACTGGTAAAACACATTCTTTTGGAGAATTTATAGTCTAATAAGAGAGATGGACAATAAGCACATAGATAAATAAATTAAACAAATAGGAGATTCATGGTGATACATGGCTGAACTTTAGTCAGTGAAAGAATCTATAAGAGAAAACAAAGCATACAGCCCAATAACTGGGAATGATTTTGAAATGCTACTTTCCATTAATTACTGAGAAAAGGTTTGAGAATTAACTAGCTATGAGAAGATGTGGGAGAATATTCCAAGCATAGTAAACTAAGAAGTGAAAAGTATATGAATGAAGTAAGGCATAGACTTGTTATTTTCAAAGAATTAATGGAAAACTGATATAGATAGAACACAAAAAATGATTGCGAGAGTGGCAGGATATAAGACGGGAGAAAATGATGGAGGCATGATGTAAGACTTTACAGTCCACAGTAAGATTTATGGATTCTATTCTAAGTAAGTTGATATCCGCTTGAGTGGTTTAAGTCAATTGTACATGATGTTCAGTCACTTGACTAGATACAGCACTCCTAATCATTGGGAATTACATGAAGTTGGTTTCTTTCTATGACCAGAATCCCTAGCACATGTTGGTCATTAATTAATATATTACTCAAATTTTTTGACATAGAAAAAATCATCTAGTCTCACCTGATTAGTAGAGTTTTTATCCTGCCCCTTCCTATGAAGAGACTGACTTCTTTATTCCACTGAGGCAGTTTCGTACATTTCTTTCTGGAAGGAAATAATATGAAAATTTAGTCTGTAACTTTGAATTGAGAATTCTTAGAGAGAGATCTAGATGAATCGCATATCCAAGACAAAATGCCTCTAGTGGGATTGTACCACATTCCAGATTCACTCCAAGAACAGTTCCCACAAGGGTAGTGTTCAAAGTTCAATGACATGTATCAAATTTTAAAACGGTAATGCATTTTTACCCTACCCCAACCCAGAGACTTTACAGAAATGTGCATTTTCCAGTGGATTGTCCCATTTTTCTATCTTCTGAATGAAGAAAAGGGTATCATTATTTATAGATTTGATATGAAAAACAACTGAGACTCAAATGCCAGTTATCTCACTTTTTAAATGTAGCTAACGGTATTAGACATCACTTGCAGGCTATATATTAAACTCTTCAAAAATATGAGGAACAGATTTTCAGAGAAGGCATGTGTTTGAAATGCCACAAAATCCACTATAGTCATTAAAGGCCATAGAACTCAAAGCTGAGGTTCTCTTAAGAGTATGTCTCACCTGTCCACTTGTTCATTCTTCTAGTTATTACTCTCTCTCTCTAGGTGTTTGGTTATCAGCTGATGAAGGTTCATCTTTGAATTTAGGAAAAAGTAATTGAAACACTATGGTAAAATACCACTAACTCTTCTGTTTTATTGAATTTATTGGGATAATGTTGGTTAATAAAATTATATCGGTTCCAAGTATACAGTTCTATAATACATCATCTGTATATCGTATTGTGTGTTCGCCACCCCAAGTCAAGTGTCCTTCCATCACCATTTATCCCCCCATACCCTTTTTTACCTCCCCCAGCCCCTTTCATTCTCCTATTTATTCTTTAATCAAGTACTTACTAAGCATCTACTACAACATTACTATTTGATGTTCTGTGGGCATACAAAAAAAATAAGCAACACAGTCCCTGCACTGAAGTAACTCACACAGTCTAAAACAGGGGATAAAACAGGACAAGTAGTTTTAGTTGTAACATGGGGGCCATTTTCATGTTGCAAAAGCTACTTAGTTTTTGGACACATTTAAGTAAGTGGGCTCAATTCTTTTGCTGTACACAGCATTGGAATATTTAGGACTACTTCTTATTGCACGATTCTTCTTAACATGACGGTTTCCTTCTCCTTAAGGGTACCATTTACAAAAGAGAATTGAGAGAAAAAGTAGTTTTTGCTGGTGGTGGGAATTACGTGCTTGGGTAACTCAGATGGTGGAAATGTAGTAGACAGCTGACATGGGCCTCAGAATCAGTGTTCCACAGATAGCAAAAGATGGAAATTTCAGCTCTGGAAGGCTGTTCACATTGAAGTAGTAATTAAAGTCAGGAGGCCAGATGAGCCCTCAGATGGAGAGCGAGTATGAAATGAAAACACTGAGGGCCAGTCCTGGAGCTTTGGGAAATACATATTTTTGCATAAAAGCTGCAGCCATGGCAGAGCCCTGACTGTGTGGGAATCACATTCAGAGCCTGAAGTCATTAACTCAAGTCTAACTAACAGCACTTGTGCCTGCTACAGACAAATCATGGTACAAAGCCATTATGCACCATTGACTCCAGGCTGGGTGTTTACCTGAAGGCTAGACATGGATTCCAAGTTATTTAATTTGACCTTTTGTATTTAAAATACCTACATCAAAGGTTGGCTATTCATTTTTATTTAGTATAAAGCAGAATTCCCATTGTAAGGACCTCTCCTTCTTATTTTTCACTCCTAGGTAACTTTATCCTCCTGGTCCTCTAGGGAATCACCAGGTAAATTGACAAAGCACATAAACCCAAACTGCCTGAGTCAAGTTTTGGTTTCTGTTCTTTCTTCAATTATAAGTAGCTATCTCAGGGGGGCCTGGGGCTCAGAAGACAGATAGAATTTATCTAACTGCTGCCAGAATGTAATTAAAATGAGTCCAATAGGAAAAGAGCCTTCCCAAATATTCCCACTGTGGGACAAGGAGTGGGAGGGTGCTTGCTAGAGCCAGGCATGAGGGGTAAGCTTGTGAGGATGTTTCTGCTAACAGCCTTTCACAGACTTTGTAAAAGTAGGTAACATTACTAGCTATATCTTTTGCCCTTCTGTCTTGCAGAGTAAGTTCTTTCTCCCAACCTGACTTTATCTGACATATATTTAGTTCAAATTGTGCAGGATTTTGCAATTTACAGACAGGTCCAGTATTTAGGCATGATTGTAGCACAACTCTTTGTAAACAGACTTAGTAAACATCTATAAAGGCTTCCCAGCTGCCCTGTGACTGAGCCAGAACTTAAATCCAGGCTTACATTTTTCCAATGCTCTGCAACTTGATTCTGAGCAACATGAAGCCTTTGACCTAAAGCATGCAAATTGCTGGTAGGAGAGTGACTGAAAAGTCATTTATTATTTGTCTCAGCCATTGATGGGCCAGAGAGAATGGACAGAAGCTAGCAAGCCAGGAAGGTAAAAAGGCTGAGAAGAGACAGAAGGAGAAAGCAAGAGGGAGGAGTCATGCCTAAATGGGACCTCAAAGAGCATTAAACCCTGAACATTTGTGCTCTCCACAGTGGTGTGGAATTTGCATAATCCTGCAGCATGAGGCCAGGTGATGCTGTGGACCAGACAAGAAGCTCCTCCTCTTAGTTCGCAGAAGAATTTATTAAGGCAGAGCTGCTCAGAGAGGAGGAGCTGACAATGAGATTTGCCCACTTCATTCTCTCTCATGCTGAAGGCAACCCCAATGGGGAGGAAGGGGGGGAGGACATCTTAATGGCTTCCTGGAAAAGAAGAGATCAGACCATCCAACAACAAAAAAAAAAAAGAAAGAAACATGCCTTCTAGATTTCCCTCTGAGGCTGAGGATTGCCCAAACAAGCTGAAGTAGAACTCAGGAAAGGGTAAATTCCCCTTACCCAACCACAAAGTGTAGGAAATGAAAGTGTGTTTTGAAGCCACTCTGAAAGTTTGCTCCTAGAATTGTGTGACTGGGGCACCCACATCCCTACAGACCGAGGGCTACCCACAGGTGCTTCCAGACACGTATTCCTTCCATGACACATAGGGTGGCCTAATACTAGGAGAACCTGATGAGAAGCTGAGGGGAGTACAGAGAAGACAAATGTGACCAGCAGGAATTCTAATTGAGAGTAATTCTGGTTTAGAGACAAATTTATATTTATAAATATTTTGTCTTTTTTCCCTCCACAAAACATACAGCAATCACTTAACTGAAAGCTGAGTCTTTATTCTGACACCTTCCAATGGAAGGTGATTGATACAGAATGTTTACACTTATATATGATCCATATATTTGACTTCAGGCTGAAAAACTTTAAAAAAATAGTGATTGATCTCTAATAAAAGTGGTTCATAAGAAAAACTATTAAAATTACCTTTGAAATGAAAAAAACAGTGGCGGAATTTACAAAAAGTAAAATAAGATTGCTAATTGCTTTACATATATTAACTGAGGGTACAATATTTGCTAGGATAGGAAGACAGAGGGAATAATATATCACTGTTTTATTTCAATACTATTTATAATAAAAACTAATAGTATCTAATAAAAAGGGTATTAAAGGTATTATATAAAGATACTTATTGAAAATTAATGTGTAAAATGAAACAAAACAAAAAAGAACCATCTTAAGTAGCAAGAGAAATATCAAAAACAAACAATGAGGGACAAGAGAATGAAAAACAAACAGACCACATACCATAATACACATATACATGCAAAATGCAAGCCAAGAAACATTTTTTTTCGAAAGTGCATTTAAATCTCATAGACTTAAATCCAGGAGCCCACACAAGGTCAAGAATCTCTTTATTACTTGGTCTAGCTTTGTTCTGTTTTGATTTGATTCTCAAGCAGGTGTTTACCAAGAGGTAGCCAAGATGACCACAAAGGTCTGGCTTGCATTGACTTGATAGTTAGAGATTGAGGCTCTGTCCTCTAACATCCATAACAGACTCTAGAAAGAACTCTGATAAGTTATTTACTCATGTACCTATCACAGCCCCAAAATCACTGAAAACAAAATTCTCCAGTTGTTCAACCTGATTCATATATCAATATCAAAAACAAAAAGATAAATCCATGTGATTGGAGGCCCCTCCAGCATCATACAAATTAGAAGAGGAGGCTCCTAAAAATAAAACAAGAGCCTTCAAATTATGAGACAGAAAAATTGGGGCAAATAAAAATAATAGTTTTCTGCCTCACTTATAATAAAGTGTGATGATTATTATAATAAAGAAATAGGATGCAGGGGTAGAACACAAAGGAGTGATTATATTTTAGAAAGGTTTACTGAAAACTTTAACATAAAAGATAATGAGGTGGGTTTTGAAAGATGAATGTAAGTTCCTTAATCAGATCAAGAGGAGGACTTTATAAGTCAATTCACCCACAATGGAAGAGAATGATACTTAGTAGTTCAATATTGCTGGAGGGAGAGGAGAAATTGGGGAAATGGTGAAACATGACAATGGAGATGTAAGCAAGTTCACACCATGAAGATCTTATAAGTTATTGCACTAGTCACTTTCCTCTTTGCTTTCAGTTCTATTTCTTTCTTTTTTCAAAAAAGATTTTGTTTGTTTGTTTGTTTGTTTTTAGAAAGAGGTGAAGGGAAGGAGAAAGAGGTGGAGAGAAACATTAATGTGTGGCCCCCAACTGGGGACTTAGCTCGCAACCCAGGCATGTGCCCTGACTGGGAATTGAACTAGCAACCCTTTGGTTCACAGGCTGGCACTTAACCCACTGAACCACACCAGCCAGAGCTGGTTCTATTTCTGCCCTTCCTCTGCTCTCCAGGGAACTACAAAGTATGATCCTTTGCTGATTTAATTTTTGGGAAGCATTTTTTTAATCCTCACCCAAAGATATTTTTCATTGTTTTTTTTTTTTTAGAGAGAGAGGAAGGGAGAGAGAAACATCAATACGAGAGATAAGCATTGATTGGTTGCTTCCCATACATACCCAGACCAGGGATAACTATGCTGTAGGACCTGGGACGAAACCAACAACCTAAGCATGTGCCCTGACCAGGAATAGAACCAGCAACCTTTCAGTTAGGGGATGATGTTCCAACTGAGCCACACTAGCCAGGGCAGATTTTGGGGAAGTTTAATCAATGGAAAGCATAGATAGAAAACAGGAGAGTAGAAGCAGGACAGAGCCAGGGTATTACTGCATTCAGTGGCCCCTCCAACATCAGTCCCATTACTTCAATGCCTGAAGCCCCTGCAAGAACCCCCCTCTCAATGACCTCAGATCCCACTTCTAACTCCCACCTCCTTCTTGCTACTGTGTATATTGCCTTATCATCCTCTATTTGGTTTCTTAGGAATTCCGTTAGCTGTGTAACCAATTTCTTCTATTAAGTCCAATATATTTGAAAACACAGAATAGTAGCTCTTTACCTCATTGGACTACAACTAATATAGTAATATTACAGAATGTAGACTTTATTTTGTTCACAATAAGAAGGGTCTTATTCAGAAGATACGTTTGATTTCTTCCTTAGAAAAAACCCTCAGGCAATTGTTGGGGGGGGATTGGAAGAAGGAAGATTAGTCAGAAAGCAAATGTTGTATAAGAGAAAGATGCTGGGTCTGAGCTATAGCAGTAATTGAGAGAATGTATTGGATTAGTGATATATTTAGGAAGTGGCATTATCAATTTCTAATGACTAATTGGATAAGAAAGTGTTTGCACATCAGCATCAGTAAATTTAATGTGAGTCTGTGAGGACTGTGAAGGAATGGCACACTTTCTCTCTTATGCTGCATCTTTTAATTCATGTCAAAATTTAGCACCAAATGATTTGTGCTTGGACTCACTTAGAGGGCAGCCTAGGAGCACAGTAAATGGGAAGTTCCCAGAGGTTACCAAGAAGGAAGTTTATGCCTGATGAATGCATTTTTTGGTGTAATATGTACAGGGAAGAAACTAGAAGATTAATCAGATGCAAAGATGAGGTAACTAATGGATCATTAGAATATCATTGAATGGAACACACTGGGAGCAAAATCTTAAAGGAAATGAATCAAGCAACTGGGGTTTTATGGTATCCCCTCAATTTACTATAATGCTGTACTCTTTCCATTAGTGGTGATAATTGAACTTTAGTGGGGAGAAAGAGTAATATCCCTCACTTTCCAAATATAATAGTTTGAGACTTGACTGATAATCAAGCAAAACTACTCTGACCCTTTAAGCCATGAATTTCCTTAACTACTGTCACTTTTTTCTCCCCATATGCAAAAGTACATTAGAGTATTCTTCATGTTTTATCAAATCCATGGTATGTCTTTAACAGAGGCACCAAGACCCTTAGGTAGAAGGGTATGGTTGATCCCTTGATGTTTACATTAGAAGTTTTAGTTCCATGAAAAAAAATTGTTATTTTTTTTCTGGTCTCAGCCTGGCACATCCATATACTAAGAAATGCATCCTCTAAGGTATGGCACCCCAAAGATATTCTCATTTCTAACTTGCTCTTGCTTTGATCACACTTTCGCTTAGTGCTAACCCAATGCCTACATTTATCAAACATAATTAAAGTTTAATCTGTGGGTGCCCCTACTCTAAGATTTTTCTAATGGGCTCTGGTCATTCTAGCTTTAAAATATCTCAGAAAAGACACTCAGGTTTCTCTTTCACACCTAGGAACTCTAACATTCCTGTCCAGGTTATCTGTTGCTGTATAACAAACTAACCCTAAACTTAGAAGTTTAAATAATTATTTTATTATTTCTCATGATTTTGTGGGTTAGGAATTTAAGATTCAAGCAAACCTTACCTGGGATATCTTTCTACTTCCATGCCATCAGGTCCCTTGGGGGTATTCAGCTGACTCATAGGCTGGATCTGGTGGATCCAAGATGATTTCACTTACATGCTGTCACCTTGGAGAGGATAGCTGGACAACTGGACTTCTAGCTCATCATCATTTTATTCTCAGTATAGGCATCTTGCACGGTCACTTCAGACACCAAACGTGACATGGTAGAATCTACACGAGCATGTATGATCTATGCACAGCGCACTTCTGCTATATTCCATTGGTTAAAGCTGTCACTATCCCACCCAGATTCAAGGGGAGTGGACATAGACCCGCAATTCTTGAAGGAAAGAGTGTCAAAGAATTCGGGGCCATTTTAAAACTACCACAGTCTCTTTAGATACAAATCTATCTAAGCTCAATCCTAGAAATAACTTAAACACCTGTGCCAAATCTACAATTCAGGGGGTAATGTGAGTTTGGCAAAATCTTGTTACAAAATGTTACATAGTTTTCCTAATTCCCCATGATTCTTGGAGCCTTTGAAAAGCTCATATGCATTGGAAATCTCTAAGAGTAGGGTATGTTATATGTCATTTCGCAAAGTATTTTGACATTGGAATGTCCTTGGACTAGTCTTTATAAGACATCTTGAAAAGGCTAATTTAACAATGATCAAAACAAAGAGAAAAAAACAATGTCATCACTTATATTCTAGAAGTTTTAGGGGGACAAAAGCAAGAATAAAATTTTAAAGAATAAAGCAGACATAATTTTTAAAGATGACTTAAGGAACTGGAAAACACTTAAAACTGAATTAGCAAAAAGAGTGTTATCATGGGTTAAAGAAGCAAGCTCATAGGTGTTCCAGTAGAAATGAAAGTAAAATAAGTACCTGCTTCAAGAAATATTAGTCATAAACTACACAGAATCTTTTATAGGCATTTTATTCTTTCTGAACATCTTAATTAAAATCTAAAATGACCAACAATGCTAGTTTCCTTGAGAATAAAGGAAACCCATGGAATGTGCAATGTCTTGCAATCCTTGCTGGAGGCAAAGCAACCACATAAAACAGTAAGATGTTAATTATTTATTATAGGGATATGGAAGAGGCCAAAATATAGGACTTCTTTCACTTTAGGGATTTGGGTTTGCAAGTTACAGGACAGAATGGAAATAACTTTGAAATTACAGGAAATCAGAGACAGGAAATTTTGGTTTTGATCAAAAGCCACAGTGTCTTTTGGTGAACTATTTGATGGACCTCATCAATAACTGAAGGGGGCAGGGGATATATTAAGCTGTTTCAGGACCTGAATATATTTATGTGGAAAGATATATGGCTTCATATTACTTTCAGCATATTAAGGTGCCATTCACAAACAAGATGATCTATGGTGTTCATCATTCACAACTCACTTCCATACAGATTGGGAACACTACCCCTAAAGGATCCTACCATCTAGCCAAAACTCAAAATACAAAGACCTGAAGGGTCTGTTTTTTATTTGAGAACAGGATGAGGCTGCAGGAAGCTGTCCTGACACTGAGAGGACCTCTCTGCTCTTACTGTCTGGATAGGAACAGGCATGGAGGGTGAGGGAAGAGCTAGGCCAGGCAAGATCGGCAAGCAGCATGGTAAGACACACAAGCCTTCAGTCCCTTTCTTTCTTTATCCTCATGAAATGGACACTTTTGTGTTGCTTCTCCCATTCAGATAATGAGTGAAAGGTAAGTAGGAAACCTGGAACAAGCATTTGCAAAGCAAAGTCTTTGTTTCACATATTTCTCTTTGGTGAAGGAAGTAACTTCTACAAGCCCTCTTCATTATTTGTCCACTTCTCTACATCTTCCTAACCAAGTCCTAAGGGTCAGCATTTCCCAAATGTGAAGCAATACCTGCTTCAGACATTTGCAAGATGATTGGAGATGGTATGCAGGCAATGAATGAATAACGTTAGCTTGAACAGTAAGAAAGTGAGTCCTTTTGAATACACGTTAACCTCATTACATCAAGGGGGTCTCTAGCATTTTTAATCTCCCTTTTGACTTTCACACTCCACAAGACCTTCTTAAGATAGTTTTGTTTACATTGTATTTATTGTTACATTTGCCCTCCTTTTAAAGTATATTATTTAATATATTTTTTTTATTTTATTGTTCAAGTACAGTTGTCTCTTTTTTCCCCTGATTCCAAACCCCCTTGGTTTTGCCCATGTGTCCTTTACAGTTGTTCCTGAAAACCCTTTACCCTTTTCCCTCCATTATCCCCTCCCATCTCCCCTCTGGCTACTGTCCATTTGTTTTTCATTTCAATGTCTCTGGTTATTATTTAATAATTTTTAAATAACTTTTTAAAATTTTCAATTACAGTAGATATGCATTATTATGTTTCAGGTGCACACTCCAGTGATTTGACATTACATAATTATTAAGTGATCATTCTAATAAATCTCACATCTATCTGGCTTCACAAATAATTATTAGAATGTTATTGACTATATTCTCTATCCTGTACTTCATATCCCCATGACTATTTTGTAACAACCAGTTTGTACTTCTTAATCCCTTCAACTTTTTCACCTGCCCCAACCTCCCAACCATTTGGCAACTGTAAAAATGTTCTATGTATCTATTAGTCTGTTTCTGTTCTGCTTGTTCATTTATTTTATTTTTTAGATTCAATTGTTGATATATATGTATTTATTTCCATTTTATTGTTAATATTTAAAATTTTCCTTTTTATTTTTTATTTTTATTTTTTTAATTTTCCTTTTTTAAAAATACCATTTAATTTTTCATATGATATTGGTTTGGTGATGATGGACTCCTTTAGCTTTTTCTTGTCTGGGAAGCTCTTTAACTGTTTTTTGATTTACATGATAGCATTTCAGAGTAGAGCAATCTTGGTTGTAGGTCCTTACTTTTCTTTCTTTTTTCTTTATTGTTGTTCAAGTACAGTTTTCTGCCTTTTTCCCCCACCCCAGCCCAACACTCCAGCCCTCCCCACCTCCTTCCCATTTCCACCCCCAGCGTGTCATTTCCATGTGTCCTTTGCTTTTCATCACATTGAATATTTCTTGCCAATCCTTTATAACCTGCAAAGTTTCTGTTGAGAAATCAGCTGATAGTCTTATAGGAGCTACCTTGTAGGTAACTACCTGCTTTTCTCTTACTGACTTTAGAATTCATCTTTGTCTTTAACCTTGGGCATTTTAATTATGATGTGGCTTGGTGTGGGCCTCTTAAGTTCATCTTGTTTGGGATTCTCTACACTTCCTGCACTTGTATGTCTATTTCATTCACCAAATTAGGGAAGTTTTCTGTCATTATTTTTGCAAATAAGTTTTGAATTTCTTGCACTCTGTCTTATTCCATCACACCCATGATGAAAATGCTGATACAATTGAAGTTGCCCCAGAGGCTCCATACTCTATCCTCATTTTTAATTTTTTTTCTTTTTGCTCTTCTGATTGGGTGTCTTTTGCTTCCTTATGTTCCAAATTGCTAATTTGATTCTTGGCTTCATCTACTCTGCTGTTGATTTCCTGTAAATTACTCTTCATTTCAGTTAGTGTATCCTTCATTTGTGACTGTTTTTTTTTTTTATGCTTTTGAAGTTTTCACTAAGTTCATTGAGCATCCTTATGACCAGTATTTTCAACTCTGTATCTGGTAGATTACTTGTCTCCATTTTGTTTAGCTCTTTTTTTAGAGTTCTATTTTGTTCTTTCATTTGGGGCTTTGTTTTTTCTCATTTTGGCAGCCTCCCTGTGTCTGTTTCTATGTAATAGATAGAGCTGCTACTTCTTCCAGACTTGGTAGAGTGGCCTAATGCAGTAGGTGGTCTGTAGAATATAGTGGTGCAGCCTACCCAGTCACCCAAGCTGGGGTCTCAAGGTGAACCCCCCATGTAGGCTGTGTACACCACCCTCCTTTTGTATTTGAGCCTTAATTGTTGTTGGCACATCAACTGGAGATACTTAAACCCAGCTGAGAAGACTGGCCAAGACCATCAACTGCTGACATCTGACCACCATGGGAGATTAGCTGTGCACAGGCCCATATGACAGAGCAGGACTTACTTCATGGTGGCTCTGGTGATCACTGAGTCTACCCCTTGGCTGTATGGCTTGTGGAGGCATGTAGGTGGTGATACTTTGACATGGTCTGAAGCTGTCCACTAGCTCTGGGGCCTCCCAGAATATGTAGGCCAAGGTCAGCTGCTGCATGTATACTGCCCAAGGCTACCCATCATGAACTAAAAAGTGATCTGTAGTTGCCTGCCACTTGTACTGGGCTTGGAGATGCCCAGGTGAGAATGACCATGATAAACAATTCAATAAACAATAAGTGCTAGTGGGGTTGTAGAGAAAAAGGAACCCTAGTACACTGTTGGTGGGAATGCAAACTGGTACAGCCTTTGTGGAAAACAGTATGCAATTTCTTCAAAAAGCTAAAAATTGAATTGCCTTTCAACCCAGCAATTCCACTACTGGGTTTATACCCTAAGAATCCTGAAACACTAATTCAAAAGAACCTGTGCACCCCAATGTTCATAGCAACACAATTTACAATAGCCAAGTTCTGGAAGCAGCCTAGGTGCCCATCAGTAAATGAGTGAATCAATAAACTATAAGACATTTACACTGGAATGCTACCAGTGTAATATACTGGAAAGGAATACCATGTAACAAAAAGAAAGAAGGAGCTCCTACCCTTCATGACAACATGATGGAACTGGAAAGCATTATGCTAAGTGAAGTAAGACAGGCAGTGAATGACAAATACCATATGATCTCACCTGTAAGTAGAACCTAATTAACAAAACAAACTGGCAAGGAAAATATAGCCAGAGACATTGAAATAAAGAACAAACTGATAGTAACCAGAGGGGAGGGGAGAGGAAAATAACATGGGAAAGAATGGAAAAGGATGTAAATGAACATGAATGAGGGACCCATGGATGGAGCCAAGGGGGTTGGGATTGAGGGTGAGAGGTGGGTGTGGGTAGGGTGGGGGAAACTGGTGGTGGGAAAATGGAGACAACTATATTTGAACATCAATAAAAAAAGTAAAAAAAAAATAAATAAATAAAACCAATTTGGATTATCTCCTAAAAAAAAAAAAAAAGCTGGGAACTAAGACTGACTGCTGCTAGTGCGAGGCCTGGGGCCATTTAACAAGAGGTATAATACTGTGGTCAGGTGCTGCTTGTTTGGGAGATTTTAGGAAAGTATGAAGCATGAGCCAAGACAGGTCATTCTTCCAGTGAAGAAGCCACCAGGAACAGTTTGGGTGGGCCCACAACTTGGGTGGGCCCACAACTTGGGTGGGGCAGGGCTTCAGGGAATCATAGTGTAAACCAGGTCTCAGATATTGTGCCTGCCTTCCAGCTTTGGTGGGGGAACTCTCATCAAAGAAACAATGGCCTCTGCCAGCATTCTCTCTTTGAAAAAGCTGCTGCTCCTCCCCCACATCTTGTGCTGATGCTAGACAATTCAGTCACTGTCCCAGAGCTGGAACTCAGATGGAGTAAGTCCAACCAAGTAAGCCCTTTAAGAGGAACTGCCTGGGCGTCCAGAAGCTCTCTGTCTCACTCAACTTCAATCCTCACTAGTTTTTACAGCCAGAAGTTATGGAGACTTCTCTTTCTGGCACTGGAACCCTGGCCTGGGAGACCTTTGTGGGTCTGGGGCCCCTCACTCCTTAGGGGGGTTCTTTGCAGCCATGATATCCCTCCAAATTTTATCCACCACATGTGGATATGGGCCCAGCCCCTTCTAGTTGTGGGTCTTCCTAACAGGCTCAGTGTGGCTTCCTCTTTAATTATTTAGTTGTAGGACTTTCATTCAGCCTGATTTCAGGAATGTCTGAATATGGTTGTTCTGTAGTTTAGTTGTAATTTTGATGTAGTTATAGGATATGGCAAGTACCATGGTTACTTACGCTGCCCTCTTGACCGGAAGTCCCAGTCACTTTCTTTATGTTGTAAATAACTCTGATTTTTTAATTTAGATTAATGATATATTTTTTGCTTATAAAATAAATTTAAGTTTGTAAAGGCAAATCAATTTAAATGTAAAATAGTGAAGTTCAGGTGGAATGTTTATACAGTCCTGCATTGCTTAATAATAAGAATGTATTTTGAAAAATGCACTGTTAGGCAATTTTATCTTTGTGTAAACATCAGAGTGCATTCACACAAACCTAGATGGTACAACCTACTGCACACCTAGGCTATGTGCTACAACCCAGCCTGGGGTATTTAACCAGTGTGCCACAGGAATTTTAAAAATATACAATACCTGAAATTTAGTCAGGGGTACTGACCTTTTTTCTCTTAGGTTTTCAAGTTAAAAAGTGACAACAGTCAACAGAACAATAGCTGTCTAATGTGAATGAATAAAATTTTTACCTATTTTTTTGTCAGAATGGCAAAAAATTGATTTTTTTGGTATGTCACAACACTTTAGTGATTAGTTTATATATGCCATAAGATGAAAAAGTTTGGAAATTTGCTGGTATATCCTATTGGTCCTGGGCTACTACCCTTACAGCATGTTACTGTACCAATACTGTAGGCAGTTTTGACACTATTGTAACTGTTTGTGTACTTAAGCATATCTAAACACAGGAAAGGAACAGTGAAAATTTGATATGAAAGATTAAAAAATGGTGCACTTATATAGGATATTTACTATGAATGGAGCTTGTAGAACTGGAAGTTACTCTGGGTGAGCCAGTCAGTGAGTAGTGAGTGAATTTGAAGGCCTAGGACATCACTGTACACTACTATAGACTTAATAAACATTGTTCCACACATCCTCTGCCTGCTTTCCTGCATCAGGGTTAAGAAATACAACACTGAAGCTGTCAATGTTACTCCATGAACAGGAATGTGGGCTGGAGTGATTGGAAATATCAAGGAGAAACTGGCTGGGTAAGGTGTAGATCACCATAATAGTGACTGTCAGGAGGCAATGAAAGGTGGCCTGAGGATCAATAAGAAGAAATCCATATGGAGTGATAAGTGAACATCAGGGATGGTCATAGCTTATGTGGTTTTGGCTATTGCATGTTGGAGCAGTGGTCAGATTAAGGAATTCTGTGGTATTCATACAAATAAGAAGAGGGTGTTTAACATGGAAAGGGTGTAGGAATGAGGACTCAATATTTTAATCATTACAACCTGAAAATATTTCCAGAGTATAGGAACAGGCTGGCTCCACACTATCACAGAAGGCATTTACTAATGTGGCACTGGCACTTAATACTTGTTAAGGTAGCTCCTGTGGATCTGTGTCCTTGTACAGGAGATTAGGTCCTCAACAAAGAATCTACAGCAGTGTAATCTGAAGACCATCAAGCTAGATCAGTGAGGGCTGTTGTGCCTCTGAATATGCAGCCCTGGGGGCCACAGTCTTCTGGGCTGAAACAGCTCAGTGGCTGACTGATTGGGTGTAATCTGTGCACTCAAAACTGAGTAAGAGAATCTGTTGCCAAGCCCCACAGATATTGCTCCTACCAGAGAAAAGTAATCCCTTCCGAAACACATATCCTTCCACTTCTTACAGAAAATTCAACTCCATTACAATATTATGAGACCACCATTGGTCATCATTGACCAAAACTTTGTCATGAGAGACATGACTGTGTAACAAATATCAAGAAGATAGAAATCAAATTATTGAAAAAGTTAATGTGTATGGAAACTGAAGCCCTCAGAGTACAAATAACCTGCCCAATATCCTCTAAATACATTTTTATCTTTTCATTCACCCATTTGTTTATTTGCTTCTTTTACTTATTTATTTGTTTTAATATAGAAAGGGTTGACATTATGCCACATAGACTGTTAGATTTCAGGCCTCTTGTCTGGGATCCTCTGTCTGCTTAGAATGCTATTTACTACCTCTTGCATAAGGAAACAAATTATCAAAGAGAAAGTGGCTGCTATCTCTATGCAGAACAGTACATGCATGTGAGAATGCCTGCAGCTGCACATAACAGAATAGCCAGCTAAAAGTAGCTTAAATAACATGGGCTTATTGTTTTATCACCTAACAAAAAAACATAAGCAAGGATGTGGATACTGAGCTTTAGAAATATTATGAGTAAGATCTTAGAGTAAGAGATCATCTGTGACATCTTAGGATTTAAGTAAAAAAAGTTGAAGGAAACATACATTCCCCATTTCTGTCCCAATGATATTGCCCATTAAGACTCAGGGGAAGAGAGTAATAACCTGTATTGACAGGAAGAGAGGTGATTCAAGGAATTGAAGTGAAGGGCAGATACTGAGAGAGTCTGATGGCTAGAAGCCCCAGCATGTGACCTGAGCAGCAGGCAGCAGGGCAGAAGGGAACACAGAACATAGCAGCAAAGACAGGGGCAGCTTGCAGTGTGGGACTTGAGGTGTGTAGCCACGTGATCAAAAGTAGATACAAGGACAGAACAGCAAGGTGCAAGTTCCTGGGGTACGGGCACCAGCAGGTTGGAGCTCAAACCTAGACCAGACCTATAAGATCCTTGACTGTCTGTCTAATCTCATTTCTGAACTTTTTGTTGAAGCATAACATACACAAACTAAAGGTAATAAATTATATTTGTATAATTTAATAAATTTTCCAACACTGAATACACCTATGTAACCAGCATCCAGATTGTGAAACAAAAATTGCCAGCATGCTAGAAGGTCTCTTACAACAGTCTGCTCATGATTAACTCTCCAACACTTTTGTACCTTCCATAAGCATAACCATGGAGGTTATGCTTATAGAAGGTTTGGTCTCACCAAACCTTATGTTTGTAGACTCCACCATACTGTTGTGTGTAGTTATGATTCATTCATTCTCATAGCTGAATAGTTTTCCAGTGTAAATACACCATAATTCATTTGCCCATTCTTTTGTTGATAGGCATTTGGGTATTTCCAGTTGGGGGATATTACTAACATTGCTGTTATGAACATTCAGGTCCATATTTTTTATGTATGAATATATGTTTTCTTGTGAGATATATACCTAGAAGGAGAATGGCTGGATCATAGGATCCAGCCTCATTTACACTATTCTTACCCTTACTTACTCTGTTTTCCTTCTCTGGGTCTTCCCACGCCTGCCATTTTCCTTTCCTGGTGCATGTCCCCCTACCCTTCACCTGGGTAATCCCCACTTGACATTGAGATTTGGCATGAAATGCACTTCCTTAGGGATCCCTTTCCTGATCTCCTATTTTGCATACTTCATGCCTTAGTGGTCTTTAGTTGTGCTACACATGACACAACCACTGTGTAACAGCCATTTTATGCCACCTCCCTGTGTAGAGTATAAGCTCTATGGAGAGGACACATGAATGTATTACTGGGTCTTTAGGACCGAAAATAGTTGGTGGCATAATAATGGATGCTAAATAAATATTTCCTAGGTAAGTGAGTGCTGCCCAAGGTTAGAGCCCATGTAACCAATCAAGGCTTCAGCTTATGGAACAGCACATTTTCTGATGCCAAGTTCTATGTTGATTAGCTAGTTCCTCAAATCCCACTAACAATGAGACAGTTTGTTTCCAGGGCCTGGGAAGAGCTATATATGCAGGCAGGAGTCAAATAGCCTTTGTGGAGGGACTGTGAAGGGAGGAGCGATCTGGACCTAGGACACCTGAGTTACAAAGCCCACAAAGCAGGGCCTGCCTCTAAGGTGAGCTGGATTTTCTCTAAGGTGGGTGGTCCCCAGCACTCTTCCTCCAACTTCTTCCTTTTGTCTTGGGACGCTTCTCTTTCTTCTTTGCACCCCTTCTCTTGCCCTTAAGAGTTGGAGAACCCTCCACACTTATAGTATTAGTAGTTCCCTTCCCCCAGATCATTGACACCTTTCACTCCTTCTTAGCATGAGGACACTAATCCATAAATATATGTTAATGTTTAATAGTTCTTTCATGTGTACAGGAACAAAAATGCAATTACAAAAATACCTTTTCAGAATTATAACCCAACTTCATTTTGAATAGATGTCAGTGATCAGCAACCACAGTAAAACACACTATCTAAATGTCGAATAAAATGCTTATTTATTAGCAGGTTATATGTCCTCAGATAATCATAGCAATGACTCTTTAATCACAAGATTTTCCCAGGGTGCTTGAGAGCTGACAGCACCAGGAAGCTCTAGAAAAGGAAGAAATGGAGGATAGTGATTATTAGTTTAACACACGGTTCTTGCTAACTCCCAAAGCCTGGAAGTATGGGCAGAACCAGATGCTGGGATTGGAGTGTTTAAGGAATGAGAATGCTGTAGGGCAGCCTCTTTGTCATCTCTTTCCAGCACTGACTTCCTTATTATGGAGGAATAGCCACTCTGCTACCACCATTAACTGCAAAGAAAGAATCAGCACCATGAAACCACAATCAAAATAAGTTCATGGTAGATAATGCTTTTTCTATTTTATAAGAAAATATAGGTAGTAGGCAAAGAAATTAAATAATGTATGTATTCAGAATCCATTATACATGCATAGTGCAAGGTCCGGCAGAAGTGACACCATTGAGTATGGTTGGTAGGGTACATGAATGCTTCACATGAGATGGAGGTCAATTTGAACTTTTCACTTAAAATTTCATATGGTGTGCTTGAGTGTGATATTGTTATGCTACAGAATTACATGCTTATGCTTTTGTAATAAAAATTTTATGTACTAAAAAGGGGTGTTATTTGTGCCAGACCCTGTATTTAAGTCTTATTATTTTTAAGTTAAACATCAATTCACCAAACTGAAGAGAATTAAGAAGGATTTTAACTTTAAATAATAAAGAAAGATTCAGCACATACTGACAAAAATGTATGTGTCTTTGTGTTTCTACTTCAGGAAATCTGTGTTGATGGATTTATTTGTTCTTGCAAAAAGTAGAATGCAAGAGACAATTTTTTCCTTTTTCCCCATCTTTAAGAGTGTATACTCATATCTCATTGAATACACTAACCCATAATTTGACTGTCTATCACATTCTAAGCTTCCAGTTAAGTGAAACAAGTAAAAAGAGGTCATTTCTAAGACATTTCACAGTGAAGTTTTCTGAATCACATGAATGATTTTCAAGTCCACATCCAAGTCCTCTTGTTTCCATGTGTCCCTCATGACTCCGGCAAAAAACTTACCAATCTTTTTTTTACCAATCTTAAATTTAGGAAAGTTGATAAATGTCTTATATAAGAAAAATCAATTTATCAATAGAAAAATATTGGCTCACCAAAATGGAACTTTCTTTTTATTGATAAATAGATTGATACAACCAGCAAAGAATTTGACATATGGTAGCCACTCAATGACAATTTCCTTCTCCTCTATTCTTATTAACTGATGCATTCACTCACCCATTTATTCACATTCATCGG
>PVKM010005030.1:0-49517 GCA_004027735.1 Carollia perspicillata
TGCCAGAGCGATTCCCTGGCGACTTTGTGGAAGTTCAGATCTCTGATAAAAACAGTATGCCTAAAAGTTGGAAAGAACCTTCTTCTTCTTTCATGGGCATCAGTACTATTTCTACATTTTAACTGGTAGTACATGGACACAGAGACAGAATCCCTTGCATGAGTTTTGGCATTCCCACGTAGTTTGTAGCAATGGCAAAATTTTTCCAACAGGAGCAGACAAGATCCATGTTAGCACTGAAGATGACAGAAAGGTTGGTACTGATGCTGACAGTTAAGACATTTGGTAATTCTTAAAATCAACTGAAGAGTCCCTAACCATGTGCCTGAAGTCCTGAGTGAAAAGTTGTCAAGATGACAGTCTTCTAAGTTAAATTACCAAAATATATAAGTAAAAACAAAAGCACATAAGAGCTCATTTTTCTTGAGAAGGGTATAGACCATTTGATCATAAGCTACCCACTACTCTCTCTCAGATACCCGTGACTGGACTGGTTATCAAGCTGTTTGCCATGTTGGTAGAAAAGCTTAGGAAGGAACAGGTTATCTATGGTTTGCGCTACATACAAAACTCGGGAGGCAACTTCAGGCATCACATATGTTTTCAACCATCATAAAAATTAAAAGCCAATCACCAGCCTAATCCTTGAATTTATTGATTTATCCCTTTGCTGAGTACCATTCTAAACACAAACACAGTGACTCCTTTCATTCAAAGTAAAAGATATATTTTTTAAGGAAAAGCCTGAAAAATTGTATTGATCAGAAGTTTTGTGAAGATTAAAATATAGGACAAAAACTGAAAAATACACAGAGCAAGTAATAACATTTCCAGATAAAACTCTTAACCCAAAATGAACATGAGTGGACTTTTTATGCTAAGCTCAGGAAACATTTCTTCATGTAATTCAAAACAAGTGTTCATTCACCAAACATTTGGATATCTACTTGGTGCCCAGCATGATGACAGACTGGAGAAATATTGGTGAGCAAAGGAAATAGTCTCTCCTCTGACTGAAACTACTGTTTACTGGGAGTAGTCGACCATTAATGAAATAAGCCCAGTAATAAACATGAATTACTAACAAAAAAAGTTCCCTGAAGGAAGAAAGTGCCCAGCTTGCACTTGTAACTAGATAAGTGGGATTGACTGAAGACAGGCCAGAACAAACCGAGGAAGTGACAGGAAAAGGAAGATTAAAGAAGATAATCAGGTAACGTTAACTCAACTTTAATGCAGGTCACAGTGACTGACTAGCACACCAGAACCTCTGCAGTTTGAAAACAAAAATCCCTGGCAAGAGATGTAGTTCGGCGTTCAGTCACATTCTGATCTTTATAATTACATTCCATTTGAAATATCACAATTACAAGAATAGGAAGAACTAAAATGTTGTTAAAGTGGCAGACACAATCCTAGAAATGCTACTTTCAGTCAAAATATTGTATTAAATATGCTTGCTGACCTTTAATTAGGTCTATTGGGTGTACGGACTAAGCTTGGTACTCAACCCACACAGCACTGGCCAGGCTCCCATTCCCTGTACTTCTCCAAAGAGCAGTAACTACCATTAACAATTATATGATTATCTGTGTTGTCGTTATGATGTGATGACAGATATTACCTCATAGGTTTGTAGTAAAACTTAAAATTATCTTAGCCTTAAATTTTTATTCATGTTTTTAATGTGCCATTGTCAAGTAGTAGAAAGAGCAATGTAAATATGGAAAAGCCTGAAAAAGATACAGACTTTATCTCAGGTATTTAACATTCATGAGGCTTTTATTTCATATCTGTGGCTACGTCACTGTGTGGTCCTGAGAAAGTCACTTATTCTCAGTCAACTAAATATTAACAGGAGTGGTTTGCTATTTTGCTCTTTAGTTTTTAAAATAAGAATAATTCAAGCATGAATGCACCAAGGCAATAAAACCTCCCTTTCTCTACTCTGGCCTTCCTCATTTTTGCAGGTTTTTTAAAAAAATAGGAAGTGTTTCCTTTTTTTGCTTCATGAAATCTTGCTCTCTAAGATTATCAGAAAAAGAGGCTACAATTAACATGTAGCAATTTGAAGAAAAATTAAATAATCAGTGTGAGTACAACTTGAATTCTATAAGAATATCATTATGATAATGACCATCACCATAATAATAATTTTTGAGCATTCATTTGTGCTAGACCTTCTGTTATTAAGTAGTAAACATGTATTACCTCTTTTAGTTTTCAAGACAATGCTATAAAATAGGTATTATTTCTATGCCCACCTTACAGAGGAAAAAACTGAGAATTGAAGAGACTAACTTCACAAGGTGGTACATTTAATAAATGTTAGAATTGGGTTTTTATCTGGAATATGTGTTGTGAATTGTCTCCCTATCTAGCACAAATTATGTAACTTTGTATCTATAGCTACATTATAAAATAGATTTATAATGCTAACTTGGAAGATAAATTCTCCATATACTCATTTTTCTATTTATACACTGAAATATTATGCCAGGAAACAGCCCGGGTAGCATCTCTTAGTGCCTTATCTCCCCAGGTATCGGGAAGGCCTTCGAGTCGGTCCACCTGCTCCATAGGTGTTTGCTCCAGGCCCGCCACCTTGGAGAGAATCTCCAGGTGGGTGTTTGCACTATTCTTAGAGCCTGATATGCTTCACCTTCTCTCAAGAAATTCAAAACAACAGCCTCTGTATATGAAAAAAATAAATAAACCAGGAAAAATTAATTAGCAGTGTCATCTTTTCCAGCACTTCTTTGTGTGAAACTGTAGAGAATTTCCAGAAAGAAATAAAAATAGACAAAATCCACAGCCACCTTCCAGCCTTTATGATAAACTTCCCCAGGGTTTATAACAAATTTGTGGTTCATTATAACAAATGAATCATAGTTTCAGCTTGCTGGGGGAAATGGCAGTGAACCCCTGAGCATGTTCTATACGTTAGGAGACAGTTTCTCCACATTTTTTTTTCTTTTAAAGACTGCATTTCATACTCTTGTGTAACTTTGGAAACTGCAAAACTTGGTTTCTGTGTCTGAAGATGCAAACCCAACATTGTTTGTAGGACAGAACATGAGAAAACACTTCTGATTTGACCTTACACAGTTCACTCTTCGGTTGCTAGAGTTTGCAGATTCTATAAAGACAGAATAAGACCCTAAACACCAAATATTTTCAGTTAATATTTAACTTAAAAATGGAAGCGATCGCTCAGCTAATGTAGGCAAAATGGAGCCGGAGAGAGGAAAGATGTTCTAAGGTCAACATCTAGCTCAAATACAAACTAAAAAAAAATATTTTAAAGACCAATGTGTTAAATGTGTTATTCATTAACAAACTTCTTTGACAGGACTATTCAGAACCAGGCATTCTGCTGACATAATTTCTCTGCACTCTAATTTCTACAAGGGTGTTGGTGCTTACTCTACATTCTACTCTGGGTTTTCAGAGTAGAATAATAACAAGGAAATGGGTTTCTGGTTTAATTTCCAGTTTAATTTCTTGCTATTTATGTGACATCAAACAAAGTAGTGAACCTGTCTGAGTTTCATTTGCTCATCTGTAACATTAGGGAAAATAACACCCATTTATTGTTATAAGCATTCAACAAAGTAATGGATGCAATAGAGAGTGAGAGCCTTCTCCCTGTATTTCTTTGTATCCTCTGCAATGCCTGAAATGCAGAGGTTGACTAACCACTTCTTTTCTGAAGATTATTAAATGTTATTTCTTTTTTTTTTTTGCTATGGCGGCAGACTAAATGTTATTTCTGACACTTCATTAACAGTGTTACCCCCAGAGCAATAATACCTAATTGGCAGTTTCCATTTATATAACAAAACCAGTGTCATCACTCAAGAATTTCACTGTATAAGGTCCACACACATAATTTCATGACTGTAGGGCCTTCAATGCAAAGTGCTCTGCAAAGCAGTTAATTGGAGAGTTTATTTTTGACACTGTGTCCTCTGGATTTCTTGGCCTGTGAATCACCTCCAGCTCCTTTACACACCTTTCTCTGTCCCTCCAAGGGCCTACCCTGCTCCACTCACCAAGGACCTTGATTCTAACCAGCTCTAATTTTATTTGGATAGGGTACTTCTGAACTGTTGGACTGAAAGGGATTCACCCACTTATTCAACCAATATTTGCACTGCCTGCCACAGACAGGAATTTTTGCTAACTGTGAAAACATTATGCATAACACAGGCTGCGTTAAAAAAATGCTTTTTGCTATTAAGACCCAGTATCAATCAAATCACAGTGAGTAAATTCGCTTTGACACCTTTGAGAGTAGATTATTTTATAAAGATTAAATTAACAACAAATCAGTCCCAATGGACTATAAGAGACAACTTTAAGTCCTCAGTGATTTAGGGGCTGAGATTTAAGGTAGTAGGCAGAGACTGGAGGTGAGAAGCACTTTTCTTACTGCTGTACACTGGAGAAAAGATGTATTTGTCACCCTTCTCAGCAAGCTTTTGCTAAAGGGCTAATTACATGTGTTGTCCTAGAATAGAACAGAGAGAATTAACCCAGCAAATGTTTTCATCTAAGATTAATGTGCTAGTGAATATGAACATGCACACACATTTTGTAAGAAAGCATCCCAGAAGTCCTTAATCACATTTATATGGAAAGTGGCCTGGCTATAAAAATATTTGTTTCCAGGGGTTACCAAAATTAGATACATAAAAATCAGTGCCAAGGTCACTGCTGTTTCCCATTTTTGGGTTAATAAAAATCAAAATACATTTGATTTTTCCCTTAGAATATACTCTATCATCTTGGATGAAAAACAGACTTTAAATCATATATCATGTTGTATGGTTTGGAAGGCCTTCCTGTTAATTTCTTTGCCATTTCTTTAATAAAGGAGTTCTTACCTTTTACAACATCATGGATTGAACTGGAGACTATTATGCTAAGTGAAATGAGCTAGTCAGTGAAAAGCATACCATGTGATCTGACTTATAAGTGGAATCTAATGAATGAAATAAACTAATGAGCAAAATAGAACCAGAGGCACAGAAACATGGAACAGACTGACAGCTGTAAGAAGGGAGGAGGAAGCGGGGAGAATGGTGGAAGGAAGGGAAAGCGATTAGTCAAAGTACATATATGAGTAACCTGTGGACGTGGACAACAGTGTGGAGATGGACTGTGGGATTGGAACATGGGCTGGGGAGAGGTAAATGGGGAAAATGGGGACAACTGAATAGCATAAACAAAATATTTGAATTTAAAAATATATGCTAGAAACTTCTCTTAGTAGGTGTATAGAAGAGTTTCAAAAAATTCTCTTGACATTTTCATTGTTATTTTGGGGAGGAATAAGAAATAAAAAAAGCATAAGATTTTTTTTTGAGAACCAAAGAAAGATGTTCTTTCTTACTCACTGCCCCAGGGAAATATCAAGAAAGTTAATATGTTCAAAGGGAAGTTTGGTCTTCCCACTACTCTTATCAATATTAGAGAATGGAGATCTCCAAGATCCACTGTGTGCAGCTTTCTGTATTTCTGACAGATCATTCTTCACATGTCCATCTCTAAAAAACAATCTTGTTTTCTTTTTTTAATCATCAGGTTAGCAACATGTCCACTTGTTTAAGAGAATTCATGAACATTTTCTAAATGTAATATAGATAAGTAATATAGTCCTGCCTTTATATTTTTAATTATTTATTTGTTACACAATTTGTCTTCTGTATGCATCTCTTGCTTCACATTGTGTCTTTACGCCTGGTGCCTGATATGCAGAGTAGTCACTATTTGTTGAATCTGCTGATGGATTCTATTTCCATAGGAATCAACTTCCAGCCTTAAGACCAAGGAACGAAAATTCCTATTGATATAGGGAAGTGACCTAAATGCAGTAGGGCTTAGCACAGGATCCTCCTCCCCAGTTCAAACGGCAGTACCAGCCCTCGCAAACCAGCCAGGAGATAAGGTGCCACACAAGCCAAAACATAGGGTACTAACTAACCAAATAAGGAAATCTAAACTAACCTCTGCATTCCTCTGCATTCCGCTTCTGTATCTCGCTTCTGCCATGTAGCCCAGAAGGGATAGAGTATATAAGCCCCGTAACTCCTTTGTTTGGGGCCCAGAATTTGGAGCTAGGCTCCTCTGGGACCACGTGTGAATAAAGGATCGTGCTCTTGAACCTCCCTCCGGTGTATGGTCGTTTCAATTTTCTGTAACACTATCAGTGATATTTACTTCTCATGAGTTGTAAAATATGTACTACATAAGGTTAAAATTACTAACCAAAATTAAACTAAAAAAAAAAACTGTGAGTATAATCTGTAATGATAAAATTGACATAATCTTCATAATACCCTGTCTCTAAAGTCAGGTTTGGACTGAAGTTCTGGCTGCAATCACTTACATTGATGTGCTTTACATTTATCAAGTGTGACAACTGCCTCATAGAGTTCAGGCAGCTGAAATAAGATTATCCACAGAAAGGGCTTTAGAACACTATCTGACCCCTAATTAGCTGTTAACTGTAACATATCTATTCCATCTTGTCCTGACATGGAGCAACCTCCAGGTCACAGAAACCTTCCCGTTGTATACAGAAGAATCGGTTTATTGTGAATACAGAGAGAGCAGGTCCACCCTCAATTATTTGCTTCTGTGCCAACTTTGGTTGTCAATGCTTCTGTTCCAACAGTTTCTCACCCCCTCATTTCCCAGAAGAATAAATATAGAGAGAAGAAGTGATGCAAACCAGGGAGGAGAAGAACGGACACTGCTCTACCCAAGCTGGAGGGGCGGAATTTATGCGCTCTCAAAGAAGGGGGCAATGCCTGCCGACCTTACTACTTCCTTGCATCCCCAGTTTGGAGATCTGTGCAATTTGGGTTCTAGTCCCAACACTGGCGCTGATTGTTTCAGGCACAAAACATCAGCTCTCTGGGCCTCTAGTTTCTTCCTGTGAAAATATAAGAAGTTAAATGAAACTATCTCCATGGCTCATTTCAACTCTGAAGTTGTATAATTTTATGTCTTCCCTCTCACACCCTCCTCAAACTGGATTACTTTGAAAAACATTGCATTAGTGTCAACATTTTAAGCAACATGTTCATTTTTGTTAATAACTGAGCTTTTGCAGTAAATAATTTTGTCTTAATTTATAAATAGTAAATATCACCAATTCATTCATGAGTAAATAACTCTACTTCCCAAATGGAAACATATTAACTCTGACTGCTATGCCTCTTGGCCTTTGATGGTGTTATATACCCATAAAACCATAAGTTGAAAATATTGGTAAATCAAAAATTTATTGACTACACCTAACCTATCAAATATTGACCTTAGCCCAGCCTACCTTTAATGTGTTCAGAACACTTACATTAGCCTATGGTTGGGCAAAGTTGTCTAATGCAAATGTTACTTATCATGAAGTGTTGACTATTTAATGTAATTTATTATGTGTTTTGCATTCACACCATCATAAAGTCTAAAAATCATAATTTGAAACCTTGTGTTGGGGACTATCTGTCATTTAATCATCAACATTATTACTGATTTCATTAGACTTGAAAAGCATTTCTTGTAGAGCATTATATTAAATGGTATTACTGTTTTTTTGCTGGGCTGGGGAGTGAGACTTGTATTTAAGAATCTTAACATTGGGTGGGGATTTTGCTCTTCTGCACTTCAGTAACTCTTTCTTAATTATTGGAAATTACCGTGGCAGGAATGAGGTTATACTCTTTGAAATATGCAAAGTGTGTTAGGTAGTTGGGCAACATATATCCTAAGAATATCAGCACGGATTATTGTGAACTCTGTCTATTTCAGGTACATAGTTTCCTTCAAGGGAGAGCATCTCTGCAGAACATGAGGGCTGTCTTGATAATGACATATACATAAAGGCTTATTGTGTTTTCAGCTATCAGTTTGAAAGGAAGTGTCTCAGCATTTCTAGGCGTCTCATTATTTTTAGTTTCAAGATTTCAAATGACCTTTAGAAACATTTTGAAAAATATTCCCTGATGCAAACTCCTGAGGTAAAAAAATAATGCCCTGGGCAATCAGATGCAGCATCCTACTGTTTGCCAGCCATTAATATACCCTACGGATCTACAGCAGGAAGGGAGCCTAGAGGATATAGTTTCCAAACATTTGCAGAGAGAGGGCTGCCCTACTCGGTGGGTATATTTGTGCAGCTGTCTTGGAAAACATTCTGATGAGGCTCTAGTGAGCAGCTCTTCACTTCTTTTTCAGCAGCTCTTTCTTTTAACTAGCTGCTTTTAACCTTGCAGAGTCAGGCTAGGCATTCCGACCTCTAATTTCCCCCAGACTTTTATTTCCACATTAATTGCCCACCCATTAAGCTCAACGTTTTCAGGTAGGCTAGAGAACAAATAAAGATGTCAAGCCACAAAGGCACAAATACCGTTCTTAAAAGAAAATCATCAGTATACAGGTTATTTTGAGAAAAATAGGTTTGCAGATGACCTGTGTTGACCATGGCTATGTTAGGAAGCTTGACCTTGGTTACTTATTACCTATAAGAAACTGAGAACTTGAAATTCTAGGAAAGTTTTCCAAACTCATTTGACCTTGAAATTGTGCTAGTGTTATAGTTTATCCCTATGATTCTGAGCTCATGACATAAAGCTCACTCATTGATTTAAAACAGTACACACTCTCACAAGTTAATTGCTAGCAGAAATTATCCAAATAAAGAAATAATTAAAATCTGAATTTTAAGCCTTAACAAAATTAATAATGGTGAAACACCTGAAAAGTTCATTGGTTTTTAGCAATAAGATTTTTACATGGTTTCAAAAAGCAAAAGTCTTACTTTTTTGTAATTTTGTGATAAAACATGAACTTCAAAACAACATTTTAAAACCAGGAGAGTGGTTTGCTTTCTTTTTAGAAAGTCACACATTGCACAAAATATTAGAAATATTGTCAAGTTTGATTCTTATCTCAAGTGCAGCATCCTACCTATTATAATACTTTGTTTCGCTATGCAGATATATACACATATACATATACATATGGTTATATACGTGTGTATATATATATATATATATATATATATATCATTGTCATGATATGGTAGAGGAGAAGGAATAATATGAAATTACAATTTGCAGGATTTCAAAGAGCCTTAACTTAAAACTATTCCTAAAAAAGTCATTAAAGTTATTTATTCACCAATAATTCAAGTAGACATAAAAATATACAACATTTAAAAATGTATAACTCTTTTATTATGAAAATTTGCACATACACATAGAAATAGAGAAGATAAAAAACTGAACCTACATGTTCTTGTAACCAAGCTTCAGGAATGGTCAACATTCTGCTCCTAGTCTTTCAACAATGATTTTCTTTATTTTCTGTAAATACCAAGTAGGTGGCTAGATTGACTTATGGAGCATCACACTGCCTTCCATCAAGAGACACATTATGTTTGGTTGTCTGAATGTAGCATTGTAAACATTCCTCAATCCTTTCCCACAATGTGATCCATCTTTATATCCCTCTCGAATTTTTACCCAAGAACTTTAACATTTATTATGTTATTGCCTAGACATATTATTTCTTTAGATATTGAAAACACGACTTTCTAGTTTTATCATTCCTCTTTCATTCACTAGCTATGTAAAGATCTTACTCAACAGTTTGATGACTCAGGAAGTCCATTGAAGACAGGTAGGATAGATGCTTGATTCTTCCTTGTTGTCAGTTCTCAGATTGGGAGTTGTGCCTTTGTAAACTCTTAAGGACACCAATAATTTATGCTCTGCTTTATTTGTTCTATTTTTGTTTTGTTGTAGGAATCCGTGAGTTTTATCATATTTTATGATTTCAGTCCTTTGCAGCCGTTATTCTTTTTGATGCTGAAGATACCCAGTCAATGCCGGTTGGTCCTGGCTACATTTTTGGTTTTTGATGGATTTCTTGCTTTTAGGCACAACAGGATATTTCAGGCTCATCTTGGAACTTCCCTGCCCTAGACTTGAAGCAGCCCCTTGTCTGGGGATCCTGGTTCCTTTTGCTGGAAAGTCGCATTTAGAGGTGACAATATTAGCATCAAGGGTGCTCCCTGCTTCTAGGGCTTTTCGGTTAGAAAATATACAAATTTGAGAAAAACAGTAAGTCATGAATTTATGCCAATATTTAGAATTGGCTTTACAGTGTTTTACCTAATGTGTAAAATTTTACTTGATTTTTAACATATTTATATATTTTTTCATCCTAAAAGTTTTAGATTCTAAATGATGTTAGCATACTTATATTTGTTTTCTCTTATAATAATATGCATGTATATAGAATAGTTTGTATATGGATATTATATTGTTTTAAAATACAATTATCCATATGGTCATTAAACATAAATATCCTCACTGAACGCACTTTAAAATCAGTGTGATTCTTTTCCAGGCCTTAGAATATGTATTTCTACATATTCGAGTAAAAATATTGTGTTTTCTAAAGTAAGGTAAAGGTATTCTTTTAGGCCTGGTTAGTCCACCAACTTTATATACTGTTAGGTTTATTTTTGGTTTCTTTCAATATGAAGGGATTGCTTTGGGTTTTTTATGTTTTGTTTTAATTCAATTTGGTTTTTAATTCATGAAAAATATTTACATGACTCCACAGTCAACACTGTGAATCAGAGTTCTTTGTTTCCAGCTTCCTCCTCCCCCCTCCCTATTCTTTTCTTCCCACCGAGTAACCATTTTTGTTACTTTCCAGATTAGCCATTCATTTTTTCTTAAAACAACCCCCCCACACACACACACAATACAAACCCTTCCTGAATCTATTCGGATTTTGTCAGTAAAGCAGAACCACTATGAGTGATATAGAAGATGTATTGTAGGGATTAGACATTACACCATCCTGCAGAGCTGGTTAAATGGTCTCCAGGAGCCCGGTGCCCGTGGATCTGGCCCCTGGATCTTGAAGCTCTGGGCTTCAAGTCAGCAGCACCAGCAGTCGGGAAGGAATGATGTACATAAATCAAGGAGAGTGGCGGTAAACCTCCTGTGAAGATGCACTGGAATCCACATCAGAGTCTTATCAGGACTGGCAATGATGCCTCATTAACTTCAAGCCTCTGCCTTTGTTGGTGTGGGTAACCTGCAAAAGAGCTGGCACACTTTTCCACTATGGGACAAGTATTCAGAGAAGTTGAAGGCGGAGGCGCAGAGGCGGTTGGAGAAGCTGCCTGCTGAGCCGTTGCCCCATGCAGACCCTCCATGACGTCTTAAAGTGTGTGAGCAGCAATGGTGCCTGACTTCATATTGAGCAAAGTGTAAACCTAGCAGCTGATTCAGATCAGTCTTTAAAGTCCATGCAAATTTTGCCTATGGTCAACTCTAACTTGGAACACGCTGGAAAAGAATACTGAGAAACGTAGCTCCAACTAAGCTAAGTGGAAAGAATACAAAGCCATCACAGTCCATTCTTTCCCAACACGTCATCAAGTATCATATTTTTTGGACTATAAGACTCACCCCCCTAATTTGGGAGGAATAATGGTTGTTAATGCTGCGTTGAGTTTTGTTTACATTTACAGTGGTGAAATATTATGTTATTTATGTTACTAAATATTCTACCACATTTTTTGCTTCAAAATTTTTTTTTCTATTTTCCTCCTCTAAAACCTAGGTGTGTCTTATGGCCTGAAAAAATATGGTATCCTTTTTTGAATCAAACTTAACTCCTAAAAAGTATGATAGCAATATTATTATTTTCACTTACATAATGCAAGTATGCCTCATATAACCAAAATACACTGCCTCATCCTCAAAAGGAGATACAATATTCTTTGATCTATGTTTGGTGATATTTATGCCTCTTCTTGCTGAAGCATGCTTCTCCTTTGGTGTTCTGTAACTTAAATACTGACATATGATGCCCACTACTGTGAATATGTTAGATCAGGGGTGTCAAACTCATTTTCACTGGGGGCCACATCAGCCTCATGGTTGCCTTCAGAAGGCCAAATGTAATTTCAACTCTTTAACAATTAAGGAGTAGTTATATTTATATAACCCTAAAATTCAGCTCTTTGAAGGCAACCATGCGGTTGATGTGGCCCCCCAGTGAAAATGAGTTTGATACCCCTGTAGAAGGTAGAAAATAGTAGAAAGAAGACACAGATGATTTATAAATGCATATGTATATACACACATATTCATATCAAAATCAGGAAGAAATATTCATGACTATCAGTTTATTTCTTCAAATCGACAAATGACTATAGCTCATATTTATAACTACCATCTTCCACTACACCTATCTGATCATCTTTAACCTTGGCAAGCACCTTGATGGATGATGTTTCTTGACTCTTGAGGTGACCTACAACTTCATTCTTAAAGGTCTGGGCCATTAGAACTATTACATAAATATTGCTGTAATTAATAGCCTTGTTCATAAGTCACTCCTTTTTTTTCTTGTATAACTTTTGGGTAAAATTATGCATCTCTACATTTTCTATTTTTGCTTTTTTGCTTTAGAAACAGTTTGTGGAACAAAAGATTCTGTTCTTTCCTCGAAATGAGCCCCTTTTATTCAAAGATTCTTAGAGAAATGCATGTGTGGATTATAAATTAACATTATACAATACAAATCAAATAATATCCCAGACACATTTTGAAATTATAGTACACATTATATAACAAAGAAGCAATCATTAATAGAACAACTGTATGTATTAGAATATTTATTATGTAGTATTGTGTGGTGTGAACCTTGATGAGAAAGCAAATAATTCTTTCTGGCTTCTCAAATGAATCCACAAAAAGAAATACCATTGATTTGTCCGGTGCCAGCATGAAAGTTTTATGACTACACAGGATGAGATGGAAAACAGTGATTCACTCTGTTTAGATCTATTTAAAAACAGAATTAAATTTTGATCCTACTAAGTATCTGAGGACCACCTGAAATATCACATTATACCCTCTGTAAAAATGACATTTTTCTTATGATTGAAGCAAAAAAAAACAATTCAGTCTAAGTCTGAATTGAAGTCTAATGAAGTCTAAACAATTCAATAAATCTAAGTGATCATGTCCAAAGTTTATTAAACTTTTCATTGAAAAATGTCATAAGATGATTCAGCTATAAAAACCCAAACTTATGATTTCTCTTGAGTTTTTGGACACTTTTAGCCACTGTGAGGTACTAAGTAGTCCAAGAAATTTTCAATACTTGAAGTAGAGGGTTCTTATGCTGTTATGAAAAGAAGCTGAATAGAAATTTATGAAGCTGATGAAAATCCAAAAATTACTACCAAAAACATGGGGCACTGAGAAAAGATGGGGAGTTCAGGGGAGACCAGGTGAGTCACAGTCATAAAGGATCAAGTGCATAAAATAAGGACATATCTTTCTAGGAGAAGGATGGTTAAGACATACAATAGGTGATAAATCAAATGTTGGCCTAACCAAATTTAACATTATATTGGTCTGTACTTACATCAGAAATATTCACTAAAAGAGAATTATAGATAAATTTAGCAAAAACTGAGAGTATTCTGTGTGGATTTTGCATCTTCCTGCCCTCCTAGTCACATTTTACCTACTCAGTCACCTCCTGTTCACATTTCTCTTTCCACACCTTCTCCTTAGAACCTACACGGGTTTTCTTACCAATTTCCTGTTTATCACTTTACAGCAGTGTTTTAAAAACTCTTTTGCCTGTTATTTATAATAAGAAATATATTTTATATTATGAGCCAGACTACATGTGTACATAAATAGAAAAATATGTTTTTAAAGAAATAATACTTTCTCCCATTAATTCAGTATATGTTGATATTTTGTATTCTATCTAACCCTAGCTACTCTATTCTATGTCACTGAAAAAAAGAATGACAGTTTCTGCACACTAGGTTGATATTATATATAATAATCCAAAATGGCTTAAACACTTATCGCATGCTAGAGATTTCCAAATCTCAAACTCCAACCTAGATCTAATTCTTGAAGTGTAGACATGCATAGCATGTGCTCATTAGACATCACCTTCTAGATGTCTTCTGTGTCTCACAAATCCAAGGGCCTAAGACTAAAACCTCTACCCTCTGCTGTCCAGCTTGATAAGTAGAAACAGCACCCACCTAGTCACTGGAAGTAGAAACTTGGGAGTTGAGCTGGATAGAAGAAAGAAAAAATATATATCATTAATTAATATTCTTTTGACTGCAAGCAACAAAAACCATACCTCGGACTTTATCAAACAATAAGGATATTTATTGGTTCATTAAAGATGGCTTAATCTTGGCTTGCTCTTAAATTTCTTGCATCTCAATGGCCCGAATTGTATCACACGCCCATTTTGAACCCAAGTACTATATTTAGGGAAGTGTCAAGTGTTGATTGCCTGAGAACAATTCACAAAATGATACCTTTGTAAAAGGTGGATAGGGTATCATAAATATCTATTGTAGTTACCCTACATGATCAATATTTCCTAAAGAACATGAATTACATCTCAGAGGAGTGGCTGGCTGAAAGAAAACTGCGCTCTGGAAGGAAGAGAGAATGGAAAATGGCTACTAGTTAGGCAACTAATAAAGCCATTTCCGCATGGCAAATGTGTCCCATCTCTCCTCTCATGCCATGGCAACTATGGTTAATCTATCACTTTCCTAGTGCAAGCTCACACAGCCTTTCAATTCCTCTGAACTGAGCACTCCCCACAGACACTTCAAATTCATCAGAGTTATCACCTTGTGTTGACAACTATTTGTTATGTCTGCCCTGGATCTTCTTTCTAATTCATCCCCATCACCTATTAGGTCACACAATTTGATCTCTGACATAACTCACAAATTATTTCTAAAGTCATAGGCTCTACTTCAAGGTTTAACCTGTTCAAGCCTAACCTACTGCAAAAGTTTCAAGCTCTCACATCTATCCTTCCTTCTGATTTTAAAGAGGTATTTCTAAAATGCAAATATAACCAAATCACTAGTATTCTTCTAATTTTTCAATGATTCCTCATCACCTATAGGGGGAAAAGTTCCAAATACTTATCAGGCACACAGAGCTCCTTGTGCCTTGGCCCTTATTTATTTCTTATTTCTGTTTACCTCCACGTGAGTCTGATGCTCCTGTCATAACAAACCTCATACAGCTCCTTAATTGCATCATCATGATTCATATCTGAATGCCTTGTGTATCTTGCTTTCCATGCTGAGAAAGTTCTCTCTCCTTACGTACTTCCTCTCACTGAGATACTCCAGTGCTCACTGTGACATATGTTCTGTCTTGCTGCAATACCTTAATAAACTGAATTGTGTTTTTACAATGGATGTGTTTCTAATAGTCTTTGGGCACTGTGCTTTATCAATGTAGAACAAGGCTTTATGGCACAGACATGCAGGAAATATTGTGTGTAAGGCATGATGAGCAAAGTGGGAGGCTGCTTAGATACTTTGTCAGCAAAAGGCATCACCTGTCTTTTGAAGATTGAGGAATATCAGCATCTCTTCAGATCTTTAACTTAACCTCTAGTTTAAAGAGTTCCAGTAGAAGATTTAGGGTGCATGATGACAAGGTGACAAGAGAAGATTACTTTTGCAAAAACTCAGAATATACACTCCTACTAAGCAACTCAAAGCCTTAATGGGAATCCCTTTTTTATGAAGAACAAATATTACTTGTTGCTATAAAGTGTGTGATCTAAGGGGAAAGGTTATATCCTGTTCTGCTTATCATTCCTTCACCACTTTATTAATGCATGTCTTTGAACCACAAAACGGAGAGCAGTGAAAGGGAGAGCTCTCTTTATCTTACCCTGTTCCCGGAGCTAGCTATTTTGCCACTGCAGCGGTATTGCATTTCTTCTTCTTCTTCTCCTTCTTCTTCTTCTTCTTCTTCTTCTTCTTCTTCTTCTTCTTCTTCTTCTTCTTCTTCTTCTTCTTCTTTCTTCTTCTTCTTCTTTCTTCTTCTTTCTTCTTTCTTCTTCTTCTCTTTCTTCTCCTTCTCCTCCTTCTTCTTTTCTCACTCAAGTATATGTTTATTGATTTGAGAGACCAAGACAGAGAAACATCGATCAGTTGCCTCCTGTACACCCTCCTACTGAGTAACAAACCTGTAACCTTTTGGTGTATGGGACAAAGCTCCAACCAACTGAACCGCCTGCTGGGATGGCAGAGTGTGTTACGTCAAGCTGACTGGCCTATTAGTGGAGTCCCATCCATGTGAAAGTTGGAGCTATTTAAGGTTAGAGTCAGATGGAGTGGAAAGAAAAGTGTCGGGAAACAGTGCCAGCCACCCCTTATGGTTTTTTATGAGAACTTCTGATTGCCGATCATCTCATTGTAAAAAGGAGGTGAGGAATAGTGAACAGTAGTACAGAGAAAAAAAATATTTTTAGAAAAGAAAGGAGTGAGGAGAGAGACAAGGAATGCATAAGGTCTAGAGCATGTATAAAAAGTGCAGAAAGTGAAAATGACTAAAGTTTATCCATAACTTTCTTCATACTCTTGTTTTTATGAGTCAGCTTGAAAGAAAGAAGCCTATCCCAAGTGTTATAAATTTAATAGTGGTTCCCCCCCAAAATATTGAAATTCTAATTTCTAGTACCTCCAAGCATGGGCTTATCTGTCATCAGAATTTTTCAGGTCTAAACAAATGGAATGAGATCATTAATGTACAGTATTATACATATTTATTTTAGAAGTTTTCCTTTGGTCATGTTTTGTTTGATTAATTTTAACTTTAATGGTAGGATATAAAATTATTTCAGGTTTAAAAATCTGTGTATAAGCAGTCCTGTGCAGTTCAAACCTGTGTTGTTCAAGGGTCAACATTATCTTTCGACTATGCAGCTTCAAGCTAGAAGAGAGACTTTTTGTTTTGCAGTAATTTTTAAAAATGTAGTTCTAATAGGCAGGAAGTCATAAAATAAGTCACTGTCATAGTGAATGTGTAAGTCTTTCTATGTCTACCCATCTTATCTCCACTTTAATATTCAAGCAGCAATCTTGTCACAGAACATTAGTAAGAAACTACGATTATCTAATTGCATGTTGCCTGAAGAGCTTTAATTTGAAAATTGTTTTTAACCATATATTCTCTCACCTTGAAATATTAGCACATTAACATAGTGATTTATGGTAATACCATGTACTTATCTTTGATGCACTTGGGTTCGTTGACAATGATCTTTAGTGAGCTATGCATGTTGTTTTAATCAGGGCAATATTTATTCACAGAAGTTTATAAGAATTTTAACTTTAAAACATTCTTTCACTTTTCACTTTCTTTTCCCTTAAAGTTACTTTTCATTGCCTCAGATCGTTACAAATTTTCAGTGTCAAGAGGACATTATCTTTTTAATTGTGTATTTGTTTGGCATGTAAGTGGAGGGAGCACTTGAGTACAGAGGCAGGAAATAGAATTGAAACATTCCACCTGAGTGGAGAACAAAGATAGCTTTATGCTCTGCCGGTACCTTACCCTCTTTGACACTTACTTTAAGAGTCAGTTTACCTGGTAAAAATGCAAATGATTATCTCCATCTTTTAAAATTTTTAGATAATACAATTAGATCTCTAATCAGGTAATAATATGTTTAATGCTTAATCACAACACCCACTTCAGAAAACCCTCACACACTATAATGCCTCATTTATTTGCACAGAAAATGTTTTTATGCTGAGCTTCCTAGCAAAATTCAGAGTATTACAAATCAATAATTTTTATTCTTATAAAAGAATTCAATACTTGACCAAACCCAATAGGAGTTTCAGGGGCACAAAAATTACCTAAGATGTATTATTCACCTGTTGGCAAATGTTTCTGACTTAGTGATTTTTCTCTGTAAATGTGTTAAACAATTAAAAGATAATTAGGTAATATGCTAATAAGTCATTGTGAGCAAAATAAATGGTCTCATTAACAATCCTTGACAATAATTAATATTTTTAAGTTCAATGCCATATACAACTTGACAATAATTAATCTTTTTAAGTTCAATGCTATACACAACTTCGATTCTTAAAGTCAGAAGTAACTTACCTAATGACTCATATACAGCACATGTACATTAATTTGAACTTTGATGCTAATTGCATCTTTTGAAAAATAAAGCAATAACTCCAATAGCATTGGAAACCCCTTTGAAATATTTGCCTGTAAAACTCAGAATTGAGAGTCAGTGGAGATTAACACAAATTGAGTTTTGCATTTCAATATCAAGCCACTGAGAGATGGCCAAAAATGTTTGCATTTTGGGCTTACTTTTGCAAATCCGAGGAACTACTTTTTCAGATAAGCGGATGTGAAGAGTTTCTTACATAAAGTTCTTAAGTTCCAGCATGTAGCTGCCTCAGGGTGTTCTAGCTTAAACCTATTCCACTGACTGTGGACTCACAGGGATAAACCCAGGGCTTTCAGTCTGCTTATGGTACAAACAGAAGCCAATTTCAATGCACGAGGAAAAAGGGGGGAAAGATAAACACAAAATGCCTGGACATTGTTTCTCCATCAAAGCTATCCTTTGTGTCAACTGTTCTAGATGTTGGAATCAACGACGAACATGCCAGACACAGCTAAAACTGTCCTTATGCACCTTATGTCTTGTTCAAGAGACAAAGTATTTATCTGAACTATTACCAAACCTCCAAGTGCCCTTTAAGGTACGCCCTAGGTGGGCATGTTAGCTGATAGGGACTAGGAGGAGGCTTGCCAGCTCAGCTGGTACATGGCCCACATGAGGTGGCAACATAAGCCACCTGGCTTCAAAATCTATATTCTTCCCACTACACTCTAATTATAGAATTGAAAGGTCAGAATCTATTTCCAGGTAAATAAAACTGCCCCTAGTGATTATCTAAGTAAGAATAGCTCTTCTGTTGCTTGACTGGTATTGAAAGAGATTTCTGTCAGGTGCAAGCAACTGTCATTAGGGCGTCAGCTGCTGGCCCTTGTAGTGGGACTAACAAGAGGCTGTACTTCCTACTCTTGCCAAAGTGATACGGTGGTTAGAGCCCCCCATGCCTGTCCGTGTCAGATGGAAGAGAAGAGAATGTCAGAGAGGATAGCTGACTGCACTTCAGACTTGAGAAACACAAGAGGGAGAAGCCCATCTACGTGCCAAACTCCAGAAACTTCTATAATAAATGGCAACCCTAATAAAGAACACAGAGAGGGGATTTTAATTTTGAGCATTTTTAAATTTGGAATTTTAAAATTTGTATTATGTATTTCCTTTAAATATTGTATCCTGAGAGAGAAATTATAATACATTTCTACAAGTGAAGTTAGTGATAGCAAACGTTATTTTGTTATTAAGGGGTTGGTCACATCTCCAGCTGCCTTGTCGTCCTAGCATTCCATTCTCCAGTCACAGAATACCACGCTTCTATTAGAAGAGTGCCCGTCTAGGTCATACTGAATTTAATTACTGCAGTACTCATATAATTATGGCGTTGTTTCAAGTTCCAAATATACCTATTCCCTTAGAAACTTATACTTTTGCAATGAATACAGTGTAATTCTTTTAGTAGGAAGACATTTAAAACATGAATTGGAGATAAAGTGTATTAATGCAAAATAACAAGGGAAATCATAAAGTCCTTCTTTCTCTTCTCCCTCTCCCTCACCCCTGGCATAGAATATAGCACACCAGAAGAAAAGAGAAAATGGAAATTCATTTTATCCTTAAATTATATTTACTGGGTGCCTAGTATGGGCCAGGCATTGCTCTAGATACATGCATTATCATGATGAAGTCAATATCCCTGCTTTTCGGTATTGTATGTTCAAGTGTTGGGTGCTTGGTACAGGAGGAGAGAAAGAGGCAATTAGAGAGCAGGCATTACAAAACAATAAATAAGTGACTTGGGTAATATGTTAGCAGGGGATAAATGCTACGGAACTAAAAAGTGGAGCAGGGTTTCAGACTGGACTGTCTCGAGGACACGTGGAAGATAGGCTGTGGTATTAAAATAGGGTTAGGGATCTAAGTTTTGATCGAGGTGAAGGAGTTAACCTGTGGATACCTAGGAACAAGTATACCCAGCAGATGCCCTAATCCAAGAGCATGTCCGTCTTATTCAAAGAAATAGCAAGTAGACTGATTGGTATAAAATGAACAAGGGAAGGCGTTTTAGGGAAAGAGGTAAGAAAGTTAGTGGGGGTCAGATCATGCGGTCAGCCCTATTGTAGGGCTTGTTACTCTGTATGAAACAGGAAGCCATCGAAGGGTTTTAAGCAGAGGACAGATGTATCTGGGTAATAATTTCATAGCATGATTCTGTTTCTGTTGACAACAGACTGTGAAGGAGGCAAGCATGCAACCAATTCAGATGGTGATTCAGACCACAATGGTAGCAATGGAGATGTTAAGAAGCGGTCAAATTCAGGAATTATGAAGATGAAATCAATATAATTTATTCAAAGAAGAAGAGAAGTCAAGGACAAGACAATTATTGGACTGAGCGAGTGGCAGGATGGAGTTGTCATCAATTGAGGTGAAAAATCTGTTTGAATTGAACAGATGTAGAATAAGGGAAGGAGTTCAGTCTTGGACATACTAAGTTTTTGATGTCTATTAGTCATCCAAATGGAGATATCAAGTAGGCAGGTGTCGGTAAAAGTTCTGACCTGGGAGAGACATTTGGTAGCGCGAGCACAATGTAGGCGGTATGAAAATCCAAGCTTCTGCATGAGATCACCCAAGGAATGCGTATGAGTAGAGAAGACAGAGGATGGCACCCTGGAGGGGAAACAGAAGGAAAGCCTAGAAAGGAAAACGAAATCAACTGACCAGTAAAACAGGAGGAAACCAAGAAATGAAAGTCTATCTAGAGCAGGAGGCAGTATAATCTACTGGGTCAAATATTTCTAAATCTGCCAATGAAAACCAGAGTATGTGAGAAAAACGAATTCATCACTCATGCTGATCCACATAATTAGAGGAAGAACTATGAAGTGCTTTTTTTATATGCAGCTTAGCTCCATTAAAGGCCAAAATGTTGCAAATACACACCTAGAAATCGAGCTGTGAGCTCAGGAGCACACAGCAGATGCTAATAAATCTTCGTAAAGGCTATTTTCCATTTTGACCTCAATTGTTAGACGGTGTTGATCTCTTGGGCTCTGCCTTATATAACTCGTCATGTGGTAGAGGAAGGGTGCTCACTGCATGAAATTGATGCCTCTCATTCACAGAAAAAAATATTAAAAAACCCTCTGAAACAGATGTTTGCCTGTTTATCTAGGTTTCCAGTCTACAAATTTGGTGAAGAGATTTGTCAGCATTCAGTCAATGCTCTATCTGCCGACTCTTTCTGAGGGTAGAAGCTGGGATTGGTAATTAGTATCCCCCATCATGTGGGAAAATAATCATTAGGTCAGAAAAGAGTGAGTTAGCAGAGAGGCCACCAAATGGCTCAGGAGCTGAGGAGGAGCCGCAAGGATACAGTTGTTGAGCCGGAGATTTCACATTTTTTTTCTACCAGGTGCTGAAGAAAAGTAAAACAAGGTTAAGTTAGGGGTCTACCAAGATCTGAAGGAGGCAGAGCTGGTATATTAGGTTAACCTGGTTAACCCTTGACATGCAAGGCTACGCTCCTGGACAAGAGGAACCTAGAAGAACATAGCACAAAGAAAGTAGGGACAACATGGAGGCAAGCCCCTACGGTTACAGAAAGCCAAGAGGGGCGTTTCGGGTGTAAGACATAAAATCTAGACAACGTCCTCTACTCTTACTGATTGTTACAATAAAAGTTTGGAAAAAACAATGAAGTATTCATGATGTTTGCAAATCAGTGAGCTTCTGAGTCATGCATACAGAATATTTTGTTTTCTTCAGAATAAAATTATGAAACTAGATAATGTTAGAACATCTCTCCCTCTCTCCTGTCTTTCCACCTTCTTTTCTTTCTTCTTCCTTTTCACTTAGGAAGCACAATGAGTTTTTATTATTTTCCCCTTGATTCTGTATGTGAATAGGACTTCAGGGATACCACTGCTCTGTGGCACCGGCAGCCCCGTCCATCCTCCCCTCCTAACCCCGACAGGCTGTCCTCCAGGATTGTCGCACCAGAATCCAGTTGATTCATAGTATTTCAAAAATAATGTTCATATAATATTAAACATTAACTTTTCTAGTTTAAGTAAATTTTATAAAACAGAAAAATTAAAAAAAAACTAGAAAAAAAATAAATAATAAATTCTTTAGAATTGTGCACATTTTAATGTTTCTATTATTATATATATTTTTGGTATCAAAATTGCACAGGGATCACAATATTTTCTTGCTGCTAAGAGATATCCATAGGCACTTAATTATTTACTTAAATAATCTACAAAATGGAACATAAGCATAAAATATTGAAATTGTTTATCTATTTGAAATGCTAACAGTTTTTTTTTTAAAGACAACATATAGCAAAGGAAAACTAAACTGGTATACTTAATTCTACAAAAATGTATAAATATTTAAACTTGTAGCAAAAGAACAATTATACCATTTAGTAATGCTTACAATATTTAAAATGTGTAATTCCTTATGTACAATCTACTTTTATAAATGTTAAAGAACTGTGTGTCAAGCATATATCTAAAACATTTTTGAAATTATTTTCTTTTATTTGTGGCTGCATTGACCAAACAAATCCAAACACTCCAAAAAAATGTTATGGAGTCCCCTTTTTCTGCTTGTGCTATTTTTAGCTGCAAGTGCAACTGAAACCAAGCAACAGTTTATGTTCATTTTTACAGCAAATTAAATGCATGGTAAAGACCTCATTTTTAAACATTATAGATACAGCCCTCAACATCCAATTCCCTGTCCTCATTCTAACTCATTACAAACAGAACAGTACGTGACTTGTTCTCCCTAGCTAAAAACAAAACAAAAGGATAACTTTATGGAATGATGAAATGAGGATCCTAGAAGTGACCTTTATCTTAAAATATAGTTAACCAAAAAGCTGCCCTGCATCATTAGTATTTTAGGAGGTTTTTTTAAACAAATACAAAGAAAACTGCCTTTAGAATTTATTGAACAGTATGAAGCAAAAGTTGGATACAAATTTACACAAACTATTTAAAACACATTGTTGGTGTTCATTCAACACCTTAAATCCACAAATAGCTTATATTTAATAGCAGTTTGAACATGATGTAGTCACACCAGATATGTTCATGTGCTGTACAGAAGAGATCACCCTTCTCTGTTCCATATCTTGACATATTGGAGAAAAATGGTGGGTAGCAGCTAAATCCTGAAACACAAGCTGCTTTAAGACCTAATTGAATTTCTGCTGCCCATCTGAATTGGAAATTTACTCCAGATCTGCAAGCATCAGCTATGCAGAAAGACAGCTTGTGGATGATGACACATACTTTGAGGTCTCCCATTTCCTAAATTCCTTCTATTTGCTAAATTAGCATACTTGCTAAGTTGAGAATGCATACAAGTTTGGCTTCCTCTGATACTAGATGTAGCATCTACAAATGAGATGCAAGTGACATGGTTGTGATCAGGTAATATCATCAATTGTCAAGTGATAAGACAGTGTAGGGGTACCAACATTTTGAGGTTACTTGAACCAATGCTCTCAACCTCTCACCGAATACCTCTCACCTTATAAAAATGGGTCATCATTCCTGTTGTTTTATTGTTAGATTCCTCTCCCCACTCTCTTTCTCTCCCTCCTTTTCATCTCCCCGCAACTCCCGTTTATTAGGTTTTTCTAAGCACCATGGAAAAATATAATTTACGGGTTGTGTGTGGGAGAGTCTACAGAGTTCCACTGGGAAGCCTAGAAATCTCTGCTGATTACCCTGCAGTTTTTTTAAGCCAAATAACCGAGAACGTACACAGTGTTTATGATAACAGACGATCCAATTCTCAGTGTAAGCTGTGAGCCAATCTTACTTTTAACTTGAATATAATCATAAGGAAATGGAAGTGAGGGGAGAGTACGCTCCCTTATTTACAGCTGAAAAGGCCTTGCCTCCCTGGAACACCGTTTTCCACTAACGCCGCAATGTTCTGCAATTGGGCTATTTCCTGTTAATTTCTTTATTTTTGCTGCAGGTCTTTATTTATTGCCTGTGGTAGTATTTTACAGAACTTTGTTTATGTACGAAAGGTACTGAGAAGTTAAATTTCCAGAGTTAACTATCTGTAAAGAAGAGAAAATGTTTCTAAATAATCAATGTACGTATTATAAAATGCTTACTAAAGACATTAATCTCATGATTGTGCCATTTCTAGTACATTTTTGAGTGCTTTGTAGTTGAAGATGGTGTTAGGCTACAATATCAACAATGATGAGTCCTGACATCAGAACTGACTGACAGCTGTATGACCTTTGGGCAAGCCTAATTCCATATCTGGGTCCCAGTCCTATTCCCTACAAACAGAGAAACTGAGAATAAATCACCAGTAGGTTCTTTTTAAATTTCTACAGTTGTTCATAGACTTGCACTTAGAAAATAAATTTCATGATGACTCCTGTGAAACCACAAAAATACATATGATTTTTCAGAAAATGATAAATCTCCCCTCTAATAGTAAAAATATTATTTATGCCATTAGATGGTCATTAAATGCAACGAAAAAATAAAAAACATTTTTTATCTTAATAAAGCAAGTTAAGTAATGTAGTAGCATGTTTATAAAATGTCATGTTTTATTTCCATAAGGAAGGATATTCTATTCTATAGAACAAACCAGAGGCCATACTTTAATTTGAAGAGCATTAGGAAGAAAATTATCATTTGAAGAGTTATGTACATCCTGTCTAAATATATTACTAGACCTTATTTTAAAATTTAAAATATTGTGCAAAAAAGGTATGATACAGTATCGCTTAGCAACTTTAACACAACATTTTTTCAGTTAATTCAAAAAATAATTGAAGAAAACTTACTATGTGCCAATGACTCTACTAGATACTGAAAGTAACACAGTGAAAAATGCTGATAAAGTCCTGCCTCCTATGGGGCCTACATTCTCCAGTGTGTGATGTTGGTGTTGGGGGTGAGGAAGTGGGAGGGTAGACAAAAGATAGAGAAGCAAGTTTATACTTTGTCAGAGAATGTACAGGGCACAATGAGGGCAGGAGGGGAAGGGTTTGCCTTCCCGATGAGATAAAATTTGAGTGAAAACCCAAAGGGAGCGAGAGAGCTCTGTGGGGCAAAGGGAACAAAAACGTAGGACAGAAACTTGCTTGTCAGCCAGAGTGGAATAAATGTTCAGAAACGTGTGTGTGATCGTGACCGTAGTGGTGTCACTCCTGAAACAGATTCTATTAACGAGTTCTTGTGTGTTTCAGGCTTTTAAAGTTTAAGGACAAATGTGCAGGGATATTTTCCCATAATTTAGTCAGGGCAAGAGGAAAAGGGGAGAAAAGGAGAGTTCTCAGTTGACTTGTGAGTCCACTATCAATTTAAGGCAGTGGATTGCTAGCTCTTGGGTGTCACAGCTTCTTTATAATTTTGCTGCAAACAATGGATTCTCTACTTAAAACAAATGCCTTTCACAAACTTCTGCTTACAATTTTAAGACATTCAGGGATACCCAGAGACCTCAAGGCGAGGCATGCCTACACTTTAAGAAGTAAACCTGAAATGCTCCAGGCTGTAGATTCTTTCTTGAGTTTAACCAGTATAAAGCCAAAGAGGAAAGGAAGTAATGCTAGCAGGGAAAATCATACAAGATTCTACTGGCCTTCTTTTTCATTATAAAGCAGTATGGTGTGTGTTGGGGGTGAGAGAGACAGAGGAATTCGTTTTATGAAAATGAAGAGTCAGAGTTTTTTAAGAAAAAATGAGAGTCAAAGATGTGGCATCTACTTTACATGATGCTTCTTCCATTTCTTTTCCTAGATTTCTCTTACCTGCTAAATCTGTTTATTAATGAATAAAATACATATGTAGAGCAAATTTAAAGGCATTGTAAATGGTATGAAATACTAAAAGTTATTAGCTCGGTTCTCACTGATAAAGTTTTCTTCTTTTGTGTGTTTTCTGCTCGCGTATTTTGAACACAAGGGTTTTAGGATGGAGAAAGAACGTGTGAAGGTAGCCTAATTATGACTGTGTTCCTTGAGCCATAGTTTATGGCAAATGATATCTAGCAGTTTATTTAAAAGTTTCATGGCTGTATATTGAATTCATTCCTCTGATGATGAAAACTTTAGATATTCAAGCATAGTAATAAAATTCTGATAGCAATGTGTTATTTTCAATATGTAAAATTGAAATATTAATGGATACCTAACTAAACGCTTTAAATGCAGGATAATTAAAAGTCAGGGCTTATACCCTCCACCCTTTACCTACAATTCTGTACAGCATAAGTGATGAGTCGTAGTCCAGAGTGAAGAGAAAAGGGGCTGTATAAGACAGAGACAGTGCTTAAGGATTGGCTTTCTAACATCAACGCTGGAACCGGTATGATTGTTAAACACCCAACTTGGGTCAGGGCTAGTTGCGACCTGAACAGGACCTTTAGAACGATTCAGTTGCTGCAGTTTGACTCCAGTCATCTCGCTCCCCTCAACACCTGGCTTGTTTCTTTTGATTTCATGACCTTTAAATTGACTTTTCAAGTTCTCCTCCTCTTTTTTTTTTTGTTTGTTTAAATGTGATACTTTTAGAACGCTGTAAATCAACATCCAGTGTAATTTTTTTCTGGTGCAAAACTTGGAACTGATTTTGTGTGATGAATTCATTGTTCCGAGATAATTCAACGTGTGACCTGCTGTCCACATAGACACTCAATGTGTTTCCATGGAGGTCCAGCAGAAGCAGAGTGAGTTTATAAAATGAGACCTCTTCATAACGAAGATATTTTATAAGGCATTTACATTGTCTCTCTTTCAATCACTATGAAAATAAAAAATAAAAATACCCCTCCCCAACAATCCTGTGATGTAAAAACACTGCAGATTGTTTTTTAAAGCAAACACTTTGTTTTTTAAGTTTTTCAGATGTTTAATAACACTTTGCTGTTATTTATATTTTATGTGCTCTTGATCAGATACAAATTTTTGTAAGGAAATAAGCAAATGTTCCTAAAAATGAATTATAAACAACTGTGTTTTAGAATACTAAAAGGATTTTAAAACTTTCAATTCAGCAAAGTTAATATTTTTCCTTAATTGAAATAATGGAAAAACAAAACTGTAGACACTTTGATGGCTTGGGGGCAATGGTCTTCACGCCCCCAAGGTCATGTTTCTTAGCAGCCACTGCTGGGACCTGCTTCCACTGCAGTCCTGCATGGTGGGCACCATTTTGTCCTCTTCAGAAGGTTCGTCCAGACATTGGTTGCTGTTAACATGTCTCAAGGTGAGTCTCTGTAAAAGATAACCAATAATTAGTACAACATATTCTATCTCTAACTTCACTAGTGCATCAGATTAAATCAGTTCTTTAAAAGAAACTTTATGGTTTTTTTAGTATAAATACTATAATATGTAAAAGGAACTGTGCAGGTGGTGCTAAATTAATTACTATACAACTTTCACTGTTACAGTTTCATCACTGTCTAATGCACCTTTGTTTGCAGATGGTTAAAGAAACTGGCCAACATACACTGTGCATTGCCAAGAATTCAAGATCCTTTGCAGAAAGCCCATTTGTGAGCTCTGAATTCAGTCAAGGGCTGTAAATATTAACAAGCTTTCACAAAAGCTTAGTTTACTTAGACACATGTTATTCAGTAACCATTCGGTAAACAGGCAACGAGATGTCACACCTGTGACCCAAATGAAAAAAACTGCTAGAGATGCTCCCATTTCCAAATACTAAACAAGCCATAGTATCTGAGACAGAATTCATTGTAGAAGAGTGATTATCATAGCAAAGATCTGTCTTACTTGATATTATGCTCACCAGAATTTAGTTTGCATTTCTAAGAATCTTTAAAAAATCAATATCAAATGAAAACAGGGATCCGATAGTCATATTTTTAGATGCATACTCTATTTTATTTTCTTCATAACAATATTCATTAGAAAGCATTATCTCAGTACCCAAATTCTGAAGTGTAATTCCAAAAATTTCATGTCAATGGGTCATTACACATCTTGTCTTTTAAGTTCACATTTACATTTTGAAGTTATGTATTTTTGACTTTATAGGTATATGTTTTAAGTCCATGTGCTATATACTAATCCATGCACATTGATTATGTACATTTTTGCTCAGTTTCAAGGCCAGTGCCTAGACTCATACTAAAAAAAAAAAAAACTTCCCAAACAGAAGTGTTTGAATACATAGGAAATGATTTGCAGGTATATCTTGAAAAAAGCACACCATATTGTTTTATTTTGAATCACCAAAATTAAAGGCAGACAATTTTGGGAGATTTCATGATATTACAATTGAAAGTTGGATGAAAGAATGCAGGGAGAATTCAATAAACTGGTGGAGAAGCACTGCCTAAATAATTGTAATGTTTTTTATTAGGCCTGCAAACACCCTGGAGTGCACTGTCTTGAGAAAAGATGAGGGGAGAACAGGCTTGTGGAGGAGAATGCTTAATGGACCACAAGCAGGAAATTAAAAGAGCAATGTTGTCAGATGTGAAGATACAAGAATGGGGCCTTTGTTGTTGCTCTTTCAATACACAGCAGCAAGCTATTTATACTAAAAAGTGGAGGGAAAAATGGCCAAAGATAGGCAAAAAGGAAGTTGACTTATACTTATGATGTCAGAAATTATGTCATTGGCTGATGAATCAATAGCCAACTTGAAAAAAATTAAAAACAAAACCAAAATTTTTTCTAGAAAGTTCTAATTAAAATCAACAAAATATTTGTCATTTTTGTTATATACCTGGGGTCCTTTGTGTATATATGTCTTTTTTCAAAAAAAGCTACGTACCTTTGTTTGCCTCTGATATATCCTTTTTAAAAAATGTATATGACTTTAAAGATCAAATTGCATGTGCTGTCAACAACTTAAACAGGAATACTTTTCCAATATTAATGTTGTTTTTTCTACAAATGCATAAATATTTCCTTCTACAAAATTCATTAATAGTCAAAAGCCACAACTGCAAAGATAACATCCAATCAACCAAAACTCTCTCATTTTTAATGTTGAACTGTTTTTACATTTTAGAATCAGACAGCCCTAAGTATAAATTCCTATGATTTCTACTCCCCACTCACTGGCTGTGAAAACTTGGGCAAGTTATGAAATTATTCTGAGCTATCAGATTCTTTGTCAGAAAATGCTCAGTTAAAATTATGAATACTTTAAAATGCCCCTTCCTTTTCTGCTTAAAAAATATGACCTTCAATCGACTATCTAACTGGGATCTCTTGGCAACCTGATAAGGGGAAAATGTTAACTATATTTCCAAGCAACATTACTTATGGTAAAAAGGACCTCTGATTGATAAACTGTATCTGTATCAAATCAACTTCATTATAAATACCTGATAGGAAGCCAAACTGTGGACTTCACTAAGTGCAAAGACTTGGAGTTTTGCGGGTTGCATTGGTTACTTTAAGCTCTGCCTATGGAGTTGCTACAGAGATACCATCTCCTGTGAGGCAGAAGGCCCTTAACCGGGCTATTTTCCAGTCCCGCCTCATGCGGCTCTCATCTGCTCACACAGGACTGTCACCATGGAGAAGCCTGCTCCCAATAAGGCAGTATGAACTGCTTTAGGAAGTGACGTAAATTCTGCTCAGAGAAACAGGTTGTTGCTTCCGTCCTAGAATTCTGTAAGTGGACCTGGGAGACTAAATGTTTAAGTGTAAGACGGCCCCTTGCTGGCCACTGCATCTCCCAGGTAAGGTTGCTTTGAAATTAAACTAAGGTAATATGTGAGGTATGTAAATTGCTAGAGATACAAGTTCTCATTGTGTAAAAGGTCCAGACTTTTCCAGCTTCCCGATGAATGTTTAGAATGCCTTTGTCTGAAATGTAGTTCTGATCTAAACACCACCCCTCCTCTCCTCTCCATACCTCCGTCCCAGCCTTGTCATGACCAGTCCCAGCTCAATTGTGTCCTCTTAAACTCGTTCATTTGAGGCAGAAAAACTCCCTAACATTCCTGGGCTCTCATAACAAGGTATTGGGAAATGTAACATACTTTATTTACAGCACATAAACACCTTAAGGTGAAGACCTAGGACATGTTGTTAATTGCACACTCTACAAGAACCCCATACTAGTTTCCTTTAAAGTTAAACTGACTTTTAAGTTTAGTAAAATTCATTTATTAAAATAAAAATTCACTTCACTGTTTACTGAGAAGACATTCACAAAATCATACAAGTGAGAGATAAAAAGTACAATTTCTTAAACACTTCTTTATTATTATCACTTAAACCAAAAATCTACGCCTACGATAAATGCATTTGATTTAAGTTCAGCCTAAAGAAATAAATTCCAGAAAGGATATGTTACATCTTCACACAACCAAAGTATATGAATCAAAATTAATAAAATTAAACCATTTCAATGTTCCAAATGAAACCATTTTTGGTTATGTTAATTTTCTTACTGATTTTATTGATCTCTAATGCAAACTCTATTGTCAGATAGACAGGGCTGTAGTTAGCATTAGTGTAAAAAGAGAGCTAATATGCAGTAATACAGTCCATCAGTTATATTTATATATATTTGAAAAAAAGAAAAAACTGGAAAATACCTGTTCATTAAATATAGGATAATGACTACTGAATATTGGCACACCCCAAATTAACAAGCAGCTAAGAAGTAAAAGACAGAAAAGTAACTCCACGGAGAAACGGCACATAAAGATTTTTTTAACCACATTTAAAGAAGTAAGTTGCTAGATTTCAATAACAAAACATAAAAATACTAAGCTAATATTAATAAAATCTGAAACACAAACCTCTAAAAATTATTAGAGAATGTAATCAGTAGGATTCTCAAAAATATTTCTAAAAACTTCCACTCTTGTGTAGTTTCTCAGTAGCCATTTCTGCAAAGTGCTGCTGTTACACACTTCCCCAGTGGGCTGCTGGGAGCCGTCAGCTACTTTGCTTACTGAGAGACAGGACTGCGTGTTTATGTGAAGAAGAGTTTGGGTCTGTTTGACAAAGAAAATAGTGAATAACGACAAAATCAAGTACAAAGGCAGTAATAAATCAATCATCCTCGACAACATACAATTTCTACTGGATGAGAATGGAAGGCACACATCACACTAATTGCATCCATGGAGCTGTGAGCCACATCCTTTTGGATGGCTTTAATATCAAATGTATTTGGCAGGAGTAAGTGAAGATAGAACTGAGAACAAGGAGGAGAGCCTGAGATCAATCACGAAAAATTCACAAGAAAAGGTTATATTCTCAGTGCCCATTCTAGTAATTAAATATTTTTAGCGCTACATGCCAATTTTGTGAGTACGGATATTTAAAACCATTGTGTGGTCCCCAGAGTTTTCAGTCATGGTCTTTGGCCTGCTTTTTCCTTTGCCCTAAACTTGAGTGGATGCCAGGAGAAGATCTAGGGGATCTTTTAGTGTTAATTCTTTGCTTTACTATTTACTCAAATTGTTTCCATCATGTTTTCACAGGGCTGACCTGGTGATGTTAAAAGTGTTCCACATATATGTTGGCACATTCATCTAAATGTCAATTAGCAAGTTAATGAAGGAAGCAAAAAGAAAGACTGACTCCATTGGGGCTCTTAATTTGACTTCATTCTCCAAATACAATTTGTGATTAATTTGTCTGTTTCTTGTTTTCCATTTATTTCCTCAGAAGGAGCGTAGCTCCAGGGAGATGAGGGACCATGACCACCTACATCACCAAGCCCAGTGCCTGCCCATTGGAGGCATCCTCTAAGTTTGTTGAGGAAACCAATCATGAAAGGCTAAGGCAAAAAATAAATTTTGATAAAATTGGCTACATATCTTGGGCAGCTTAATGGACACAATCAATGGATTTTTCCATTTCAAGGACTGACTTTCTACAGATAAATGGTAAGGGATCTATAAAGACAGAAATGTAATACTAGAACACGAATACCATTTAAAATTTTTCAAAAAATATATTTGTAATGTTTTGCCACAAAATATTTCTCCACAAATGACCATTAAAACATTTCATAGAGATTTAACTCCAGGTACTTCTAAAATGTTTATGTATACTCCAAATGCTTCTAAGAAAAGTTAGAAATCTCAAACAACCACATTGAGATAAAAATTATTTTTTATTTTAAGAAACCCAACAAAACTTTCAGTGTTTTCATTTGTTTGAGTAGTAGCATAGTTTATTTTATTGAGTATTTTGCCTAAAAGAGATATCAATTATTATTTTTCATATTCTAATAATTTTTACCACTTATATTATACAAATTTATGTAATAGAATGTTAATTAAATGTTAACCTAATTAAATGTTCTTCAGTTTATATTGTGGGCATCTCTCTTATCATTAAAATAATCTAAAAACATAGGCAATAAAAAATTTCTACAAAGTAGATTTGTCAAAATCATTTACCTTTTTCAGTTGGGGGCAATATCTGTCCAATTAAGAAACTTTGTAAAGAAAGCTGTAATAAACATCTTTGGGCATCTCTCTCCATATTTATAATAATTTCTTTAGAAATAATGCTCAGAAGTGAAATCACAAGGTCAAAAGTATGACATTTTGATACTTGCTAGCAAAGTTCTAAAAATATCTATAACAATGACTTTGCAATAAAGCAGCAGCTATTATTCTTGTGCTTGTTGAATGCCAGGGTAGTGCCTGGGTGTTGGCTTCACTGCACCAACACCAACGTTGTGTGTTACCATTGAAATAATTCTGGACAGATTGCCAAGATATATAAAGAAATTGATAAAAACACACATGAAGTAATTTTTATGTATGTTTTTATAGTTACTTAAATTAATTTTTTCACTTCCTGTGCCTTTGTATGTTTCTTCTCTGCTATTTATTGAAGACCTTGAGTGTTTTTATATAGGGTGTATTTTTTTCCTTAATATTGATCTTTGTCATATTTGTTGCAAATGCCTCTCACAACTTTAGAAGACTCAGCTTTAGAAGACTTGGTCATGGCAACTCAGTTGTGAAGTCAATGGGATGCCCCGGTTGACATGCAGCATACTGCCCAATATCTTTCCTACAACTTTCTTTGAAATATTGACAAGAAAACAGGGTAACATGAACCCTAAGCTAGTGTTGGTTTTAGTTTACATTATAGCACTACTTAACTGTTCACCTGAAATAGAAAGATTAGTATTTTGTGGCATTTACAAAGTTTAATCATGCTATTTTAAAATACGTAAGAAAAAAATGAATTTGAACATATCTGTATGTTGCTATCTAAGATAAGATGTGTCATGGAGTATCCCTAAACCTACCCTTTTGAAGATAGAGTTACTACTGAATGAATATCAACTGAAATCAGGCTAAGGAAACAATTCCAGTGACAAAATAAAAACCATAAATTATAAAATTAGACACATACTTGTACCTTTGTATTAAAAAACACAAAGTAAAAATTTTGCTATTTTAATGAACAAATAAAGTGACTACATGGTTGACTGAAGAATCAGTCATACAGGTCTCAGTTTAAAAGATGTCATACTAAAAGTTTCAAATAAGACCTAAATGATAGTTATTATACATACAAATAAATAAAGTAAGATAATTCAGACTGTACAGGTGTTTAATATTATTGCAAATACAATAGATTTCCCCTATTGATCAAGTATAGAAAATATTAACAATTAATATAATAAGATTGCTATTCAAAACATTAAATATAATCTCCTGAAGTGATTTGTGTATTTGTTAGAACAGAATGAGTAATTTAATGAACACGTATAAATGTTTAACAAACAAGAACTAAAACTGCAATACTAAACTATTAAATTTGCTATCACTAATTGAGTCTACTTAAGAAATCACAGCTATGAGTCAATGGGAATATGGAAAGGTAATACTTGTCTGATACAGGCAGCCTTTAAAAAATAAATCAAGCAACTGTTTCTATTAGGAATGCTACACAGGGAAATGGCTGGGTTGCCAGTTAATAGATCACTTACCTTGAAATTATATTCCCATTTACCTGCTTTCTGATAAGGTAAATAAAAGAGGTATTAAGTAAAGTCTACATATTAACCTCTGTGATTTCAGTAAATACTAATCCAACGTATTTACCTACTAAAAAAAATTCTTTGCATTGTGACTCTGAAACATTTGATACAGATGGATATTGATTTCACAACAATATTTTCTCAGTCAACTTGCTCAGTCACATGAAAAACAAGGCATTTTTAGCATCATATTTTGCTCCCTTTTTTATTGTGTTCCATAGTGTTTGTTGAGCATAAGTGTTCTATTCTAAAAATAGATCGTCACACTGTAAGTAGCTGCCTGGATGTTCAAAAAGAACTGTGATTATGCAAACTTATTGCAGGAAAATGTAAATTTCAAATGGATTGGAACGCAACAGCAATGTTCAAATACAATATAACAAAAACCTGAATAAAATAAAATGGATAAATGACAGTCCTTTATAAAAATAGTTTTTTGAATGTTTCAGTGAGATGAAATGTAGGGTTATTTTTTCCTTTTTGCCTTAACTCTTGAGCTGATGGGCTTTCATAGTACCAAAGTATTCAGGTAATTTATTCAAGAGATTCTAGATCAGGTGAGGATTTTGCAGATTTGCTATTGATGCTGTTGCCCCACAATCGAACATGTTTGGCCAGGAATAAGTGATACTGAATTAAATACATGGTTATGTTATTTAAGAAATATTTCATTAAGAAAGTAGGACATCACATTTTAAATCAAAGTTGACCAAAGACATGTATTTATTTCCAACATGCACTTCATTTTATTCAAATAAAAATAGATGCAATTCAATATTAATTATATTATGAATATGGATACCTAAAGTCTGTAAGCAATGAGACCCTACTGAAAATGTAGTTTTATGACTGTCTGTGTATCTAAATAGACAATATTTATTTAAGAACATCTTTCCAATGATCAAGGAGAAATTCTATGTGAGTAAAATTTTGTGCCACAAATAACTGATAGTATTTAATTATTTCTTTCATTTATAATACTACACATTTAGCTTATCAGAACATCATAATTGAAGGCATCTAATTTTTCTGAGTTTTTCAATGACCTCAACAGGAATGTGATATAATGGAAAAATTTCTTGAATGTGTCAGAAAACTGGAATGTACAAACCCAGAAAAAGCATTTAAATGCTCTGAGCTTATATTTACTAATGCAAATAATACAAGTAAGATATTACTATCATTTAGGACTGTTGTTAAAATTGCATGGGAAAATTGATGAAACTACATACATTCAGAAACTTTATTTCCTCCTATTCTCTGCCCACCCTCCCTCAGCTAATAGCTAAAAAAAAAAAAAACAAAGACGCTAAATAGACTTCGTGTTTTGAGACTTTATGATACTATTCCAATTTTTCTCTGGATATTCCCACAACTCTGTTCCTGTTTATGACTTGCTTTTCTAAGATTGAAAGGACTCAGGGAGCTAAATTGATGGAATATTTCAGCTGTTCACACTGTGAGACTCACAACTGTACTGGTAACTAGCTTTCTTTCAATGTGTCATTAACATGGAAATCCTGCCCCCACCCCTGGCAGTGTGATCTTTCTGCTTGAGAGTCCTCCTGATAAAGGTTCAGAGAAGAGAAGTTTAAGGTAAGTTTTAGTTCTGTAAGTCCACCAAGTTAAACTCCAAGTTTGATTCTGCTTTGAAACTGCACCACCTCGGAAGTTTTTCAAAGAAGAATAATTTTGTCTTTGATAGCAATAGATAAAGAATAAATCACAGAAATAGCAAGCAGCACTTTTGGTTCAGAGGCTGGCACTCAGTCCACTGAGCCACACACCAGCCAGCAGCGTTAGCAGCACTAGCAGCATTAACAGCACCAGCAGCGCTTTTTACTGGTTGGAACACGCAGAGACAAGAGCTACTCAGCCATTACTCTGCTTTCCTTTCTGCTCCCGTTTCCTCCCCAATCTTTCTTGGACACCATGTCATTTCCTGAAGTGTAGATATGCCCTTTCCTAACTTTTTAGTATTTTTCAACAGTGTATAAAAAGACTAAGGAAGATATGTAAAGGTTTGGCCAATGTCTAGACCTGCCATTCTCAAAGTTTAATATGTGTGTGAATGTCTTGGGGATTTTTGTTGAAATAGAGACTCTGATTTAGGGTATCAAGGGTGATATCTCAGATTCATAATTTCTAACAAGTTCCCAGGTGATGTTAGTAGGCCTACAATCACACTGCGGGTAGTAAATGATGGGACTATTCTGTAGACTGAAGTGACCCTAAACCTAATATTTAGAAGAAGAAATGATCAGAAAAAATAAATATTTCAATTTTATTTTAAAAATAATTTTCTTTTTTTCCTGACTTTTTCACAGACAATATCAGTCTTTTATTTCAAAGCTGAAATTTTCCAGAAAGGCAATGCATCGTTCCTGCAATTATTCTACTTTCTTGCACCTTCTCTACATTATGATTTATACATTTATAAATTTTGGGGAAAATACACTATGATTTAAAATTTTTAATTTGACAAGTTAAATATGACAATTTAATTTTGAAAACCTAAACATGCAAGACAGTAACTAAAATGGTTATATAATATTAAAGTGATTGAATAATTTATTTAAAACTAAACATTTATCAGTATTTATGAGCTTTACTTGTATGTGTTGTAGAAACAAAGTTACCTGATACAAAATATTATAATAATCTAAAATACTACAATAGAAAACTCTCACTCATCCAAAATAGTAAATTTACAAAAAACATTTCTTTATCTTAGTTGAGGCTACCAATCTTTTTTTCACTTTTTCTTGAAAATCCCTTAGTATTCAATAGTCTTCCTACTGGCTGATAAAAATAGAAATAAAACCATGTCTAATTACCAACAATATTTCAGAAATAAAGGAGTTTGAGACATGGTTATAAAAGCCAATATCCACTCAAAAATTAAAAAGTTTGGAGATTAAGAGTGATATTCTGAAATTCAACAATGCTACATCTTATAAAAATGTACACTCTTTCCCCTTTTCTTATAAATATATGTTAGGTCACACACCCAATAAAATCTTCATACTCTGGTGAAAACTAAAGAACAAAAACAACAACAAAAAGTTTTATTTTAGAAAAATAACTCTTTCAGGATTCCTCCTTTTTCTGTGCATTCATCCGCACTCTTCCTCATAGAGGAGGCAGGGAACAAAAGAAAGGTTCACATTTACTGACATATATTATTAGAGGAAATGTCTCCCGCTAACATAAAGGGCGGTGGTGGTGAGGACGAGAAAAAGAATGGCAGTCAGATAAAGAAGGTGACTAAGGCCCTGAGAGGACAAAGCGTGAAGGGAGCGCACTGGTGCAACGGAGGAGGGACTCGCGGTGCTGGCTTCAACACCGTGTTCCAGAAGATGCTGTATCCTAAGAGCCTGGTAATGTTATGTCAGGTTTAGGCCCAAATGTTAGCCCCGTGTAACTAGTTTCAAATCACATAAGAATTCAGTAAGTTCTCCTGATATAAGTCTCCACTTCAGACATTATAACATCATGCAAATGAAAATGACATTAAAAGAAGGCCTTGTTAAATATCAGTGATACCAACAGCTCTGTAGATTGGTTTCTAAAACATCACTCTTGCAGAAATTTTAAGCTTTCATAGAACACTGCATTTGTGAAATTCATTTACCTCAATTATATTATTTATAATGTGAGAATAAAGTTTACTTCTCTTCTTAAATAAGGCACCAACCACTTAATGATGTGGAAAATGTAACACAGACAACCAACTCACTTTGTTAAGCAAAGAGAAATGAAAAAAATAAAGCTGTTTCAAGGCAGCTTCCTTACGCAGAGGAAAATATTTCTTTTTTATTAGCTCCATCTGATGGCTGATCTGGTTTTTACACACTACAAGGCTATAAATTCCCAATTGTAATTTTATTGTTTCTTCTCCCTTTCTTCTCTCAGAAAGACGTGCTACATTGAGAAGATCATTGCATTTTTCAGAGTATTAATTAGTATAAAGAATATTCATGCTAATCCTGTCAGGTGTTTTCTTTTCCCTTTACAGTGAGAAGCAGAGATATCAGACTTCAACGATACGAGATTTAAAATCTGAAAATGTTGTCGACACTGTCCTGTATGTACACATGCAGACATACCTCTCAAATACCACAGCCTGCCCTTTACATAATTTATGTTAGGCATGTACATAGGATAACAAATGTTAAGTACTTAAAAATGACTTTATGTCTCTCATTTATATTTTATACTTATGGACTAGTTGGACAAAAACCTATTATATAATATACCATTCTAATATTATCAGATATGAGCATGCATGCTTGAAAATGCAGTTCTTCCAGTGCAGGAAAAAACTTGGGGTTTAGGTATATTTTGAAATACAGGTGGGGCAAAAGTATGTTTACAATTGTTCATATAGAAAATGATGAAATAATACATATGTAAGAATATAATAACACACCCTGCGTTTCACATACTCACAAGTGTAAACCCACTTTTGCTCCACCCTGTATATAAACTGAGTTGAAACATTATAAAATAAGTGAATTAAGGAAAATACTATACCTCAGCATCATATTCCCATAACTGATTTCCTCTCATATGGTGGCATTTTAACATGATTACCGGCCCATTCAGCCTGGAAACATCCAAGCACAAGTCATCGGTTCGTATTTCTTTGTCAGCAGTATAAGAAAACACCTGCAAATATAAAATTCAGCAAATAATTTAAAAACAAAAATCACAGTATAGCAGATTCATCTATAATAGCTTTCATATCAGATAAACTTTCCAAGTGATGTCTGCTGCGTGGTCTTGAGAAAGCTAGTTTGTCTCTCTGAGTCCTTTTCTTCAACTGCAAAATGGGGAACATGTCATCTGTTTCGGGTTTGTGAAGTTTCAATTTAACAAATTAAATCATGAAATGCTTATTATTTGCTGGCACCATATTTCCTGTGCTATACTTGCTTTTTAAAGCTTGCAACAGGTTCAATAAAATAAAGTTTATACATTGCATGGAACTCAATAAAGAGCAGTCCTTGTTCCCACTACCATATGCCCAGGTCCTCAATCCTAGAGATAATGATGCTTTTCATAAGGTAGTTTAAATCTTTCTTTCCATGACATAAATACATCATGTTAATTTTATTAAATATTGTCTATGAAGGTGTTAGAATTATCTTCCATAGAGACCTCCTGAAAGGTAGGCTCTATGCTTACCTTTCTCGTACGGTTTTGATTGGGCTTAACTACAATTCTCAAAATACCCAAGAAATGTCAAGGTGGACTGTAGACTCATTGATAGCTAATTCAAACTGATCCTATACAACCTCTATTGCTTTGCTCCTGGGGTGAATACTTTATTTATAACATTGGTTATTAAAGTTTCATGATTGGTTTTAAGTACATAATTATAAAAGTTGTTTTATTCCTCTGTCAAATATTAATCCACTATAAAGCCATGGGTTTATTTCTGGGCTCTCTGTTCTGTTCCATTGATCTATGTATCTATTTTTATGTCAGTACCATGCTGTATTGACTACTTTGGCCTTACAGTATAGTTTGATATGAGGTAGTATGATTCCTCAAAATTTGTTCGTCTTTCTCAAGATCACTGTTGCTATTAAGGGTCTTTCGTGGTGCCATATGAATTTTTGAAATATTTGTTTTTCGTGAAATGCATCATTGGTATCTTAATAGGAATTGCACTTAATCTATATATTGCTTGAAGAGTATGGACTTTTTAATTATGTTAATTCTTCCTATCCATGGACACAGCATATACTTCCACTTATTTGTATCTTCTTCAGTTTCTTTCTTCAGTGTTTTATAATTCTCCAAGTACAGGTCTTTTACATCCTTGGTTAAGTTTATTCCTAGGTATTTTATTCCTTTAAGGCAATTGTGAATGGGAATTTTCTTAATTTTCCTTTATGATAGTTCATTGTTGGCATATAAAATACAACTGATTTCTGGATATTAATTTAGTATCCTGCTACTTTGCTGAATTCATTTATCAGTTCTAGTAATTTCTTGGTGGAATCTTTGGTGTTTTCTATGTACAGTATCATGTCATCTGCAAATAATTACAGTTTTACTTCTTCTTTTCCAGTATGGATGCCTTTTATTTCTTCTTGTCCAATTGCTATGTCTAGGACTTACAATACTATGTTGAATAGAGAAGTGAAAGCTGATCTATGGGGGGACAGTTGCAGTTTTTGCCTCTTGAGTATGATGCTGGCAGTGCGTTCGTCATATATGACCTTTATTATGTTTAGGTATGTCCCCTCTATTCCCACTTTGCAGAGAGGTTTTATCATAAATTGGCACTGAATTTTATCAAATGCCTTTTCTCCATCTATTGATAAAATTGTGTGGTTTTTAACCTTCATTTTGTTTATGTGGTATATCACATTTATTGATTTGTAAATGTTGTACCCATCTTGCATTATCAGAAGAAATCCCACTTGATCATCGTGTATGATCTTTCTGAGAAAGTACTATATTCATTTTGCTAGTTTATTCAATAAATGGTGTTGAAAAAATTGGACAGATACATGCATAAAAATGAAATTAGACCACGTTTTCATGACATACACAAGAATAAATTTAAAATGAATTAAAGACTTAAATGTTAGACTCATCATCATGAAAATCCTAGAAGAAAACAGGTAGTAAAATCTCAGACATTGCTCACAGCAATATTTTTTCTGATATATCTCCTCAGGAAAGGGAAACAAAAGAAAAATTAAAATTTGGACTACATGGAACTAAATAGTTTTTGCATAGCCAAGGAAACCATCAACGAAAAGACAGCCCACTGAATCAGAGAATATATTCAATAATATATCAAATAAAGGGTTAATATCTAACATTTATAAAGAATTTATAAACCACAACACCAAAAAATAACAAAAACAACCCAATTAAAAATGGGCAAAGAATCCAAATAGACACTTCTCCAAAGAGAACATGCAGATGACTAATAGACATATGAAAAGATGCTCAACATCACTAATCATCAGCGACAGGCAAATTAAAACCACAATGAGATATCAGCTCACAGAAATCAAATTGGGTATCATCAATAAATCAACAAGCAACAAGTGCTGGTGTGCACGTGGAGCAAAGAGAATCCTCGTGCACTGTTGGTGGGAATGCAGACTGGTGTAGCCACTGTGGGAAGCAATATGGAGTTACCTAAAAAAATTAAAAATGGAACTGCATTATGACCCAGTGATTCTACTTCTGGGAATTTATCCAAAGAAACCCAAAACACTAATTCAAAAGAATATAAGTTCCCCTATGTTCACTGCAGCATTATTTACAATAGCCGATGTTTTGAAGCAGACCAAGTGTCCATCAGTAGATGAGTGGATTAAACAACAATGGGACATTTACACAACAGAATACTATTTGGCTATAAAAAAAAGAGAAACCTTTATCCTTTGCAACAGCATAGATGGACTTGGAGAACATTATTTTAAGTGAAATAAACCAGTCATAAAAAGACAAATACCATATGTTTCACTTATTTGTGGAATCTAATGAACAAACTGAACTAACAAGTGAAATACAGACAGACATAGACAGAGAGCAGGATGACAGCTCTGGGAGGGGGTTGGAGGGTAGAGGACCAAGGAAAAAAGAGAAAGGACTCACGGACATGGACAACAGTGTCAGGCAATGATGTGGCGATTGCTGGGGTGGGCGGAGGTAGGAGAGGGTATAAGGAGGTAAATGGTAATGAAAAAATACAATAAAATAAACTATTAAAATAAATAAATAAATGAATAAATGAAAGTTGTTTTTCTCCATTAGCTCTGATAACCATGGTTCAGTATTCGGTGAGTATCTATTTTTTTTTTCCTTGTGCTGTTCAGAGGCAGTATAATTGAGGAAGGTGATCTCTGTGTCATTTTGTTTCCCAAAGCAGTCTGGTAATACCGGAGGAAGTTGGCTCTACAGATCACTTAAAAACTCAGGAGCCCTAGTCTTTAAACTGAACAAGCCAGTCTTGAAAGGATTGTTGTTATAGTACTGCTACTCCCAGTTTTCTGAGAATCACGAGAAATAATGAGAAGAACATGCAATTGAAGCCCAAGAATTCTCTTAAGCCAGCATCTTAAAAGGTAATTCTTCACAGAGGTAATACATCCTACTCAACAATATAAAAACTTGAGAAGTATGTGGAGTTTCTTCTATTGAACTATTTAAAATATAGTCATCATGGCATGAAATACAGGAAACATTTCCTTTCTTTAATATAGTTTAATGTTCATACTTTTTGTGGAAAGTATGAGTTATCAAAATAAGAGTAAAAGAAACACCCATCAAAGATGACTATTTGTATCCTTCCCAAACATGATTAGTATTTTTTTAAAAAAGGAATTGCAGTAATCCTTCTTGCCCACGGTTTTGCTCTATGTGGTTTCAGTGACCTGAGATCAACTACCACCAGAAAGTACTACCTAGAAAATTCCAGAAGTAAACAACTCATACATTTTAAATTCTGTGCCATTCTGAGTGGCAGGATGAACTCTCGCACTGACCTGGCCCACCTTGCCAGGGGTGGGAATCTTCCCTTGGTCCTGCTTGTCTATGCGGTACATGCCCAGAGCCTTAGCCACTAGCCGCCGCTCAGTTAGCATGTCCACTGTCACTGTAGCACCTTGTTGGCATTCAAATAATTGTTCCATTTTATCATTAGTTATTATAATTGTTCTATTTTATTATTAGTCATTGACGTTAATAACTAATTGACATTAATCTCTTACTGCGCCTAATTTATACATTAAACTTTATCATATGCATGTAGGAATAGAAAAAAATATAGTATAAGTAAGTTTCCGTATTATGCATGGTTTCAGGCACCCACTGGGGGCCTTCCAAGATGCTCCCTGTGGATAAGGGAGGAATACTGAGCAAATGCACTTAATTAAGTAACTGAACCTGGAAGGAAACCTTAATCTGATGGAAGAAAATGTCTAGAGAATTTTCTTTTGCACACTACAGGGTCATTCCAATGTGAAGAATAGTTTTTTACAATGATATTACTTTCTTTTAGTTGCTCGAGTGCAACTAAATGGAGACGCCAAAGCACCACAGTTGCCATTCATTTTGTGTGATGAATATAGTCGTTGCCTGAGAAAATATTCTCCTCAGGTTTCTTAGGATAGCTTGGAAATGACACCTGTTGAAAGTTCTAGAGAGCAGTCTACCACATTCTTTGTTCCTCAGTTTCTAATGTTGATCTATATTTTGGTCAATTAGTAGATATCTTAAGTAATTTACATCCAGAGAATTTATAATTGTAGAATTTTTGAGTCTCTCTCTCTCTCTCTCTCTCTCTCTCTATCCATCTATATATATATATGAAATTATCTTTCTTTGGACTTTGCACTTGAGAACAAATTTTAATTCCTGATGAAATGCCTGGCTCACGGGTACAATTTTTTTGAAAAATATCTATAGATAATATGCATTCATTATTTTCTGGAATTAATGTAAAATTGAGATTTCTTTTTTTTTGTACCTGACAATCTTGTTTTTATGCTTCAGTGTTTTAGGATGTCTTTAAGTCTATATAATAATAATAAAAAGTACATGTCAGTATATACACATCTTTTTTATTTTATTTGGAAATTATTAAGTTTTATCTCAATTATTTATCTTTTACATGTTTTACCCATAATTATCATTTTTGTGTTTTTTCGTATCTCCTACTGCAGGAGAGTCTTGGCTTTTGGGATATCCTGAAATGAAATATTATATGTAAAACACTTTGTAGAGACCCAGGTATAGAGAAATGTTCAGCAATCGATCATTTGTGTTATCTTCCCAGTCTTGGAGCTAAAATACACTTTGGCCTTGTCTATGGATTACTGCCTTGATAATATGTGTGATATCCAAAACTTTAAGGACAGGAGCTCAGCACCTTTGCTCCGGCCAGTCTGTGCCCACCTTTTGGCCACCCAAAGTCCTGCGGTGGGGCTCGAGTGCCTGATGACAGGCATTCCTGAATTTTTAGCGCCATACCATTTCCATATATTGTCACCCTCCAGATTCATCAGCTGTGAGTTCCTGTGACTCCAGAGGCGACCTCACATCTCTTCAGGTTTCCCAGGAAGCAGCAGCTCCCCATGGCTATTGCCTGTTGCCTGTGTCAATACTCCAAGTAGAGTCTCTCAGTCCTTAGTAGCATACCTGCCCAATCTCTTTTCCTGCTGTGGTCAAAAGCTTTATTCCCAGTCATAAGGAACAGAAAATACTTCAAACATGAACATATGGGAAGCACATTAACTTAAACTATAATACATGTTGATGATGTTATGTGATTGATTCCTTCATTAGTGAAGTATGATGATATGTTCCTTTACAAAAATTCGAAACTCTCTCTCCCTTTCTAGTTGCCACTCAAATTACTCTATCATTGGTTAACAATACTTTTCTTACTAAACCAGAATTGAGTTACATAGACACTAGATTTAGCATTTATTTTCAGTTGTTCCAATGCCAGATTGATTCTAATGACAGTTGATGAAATCAAAGTCTGATCACATCAAGCTAAGGGGACTAGAAACAGTAAAATAATCAATTCCTGTCATTCCATTGATTATAAAAGAGGAACAGGGAGAAAGTTAACATTAATTAAACATCTATCTGTGTTAGAAACCATGTGTGATACAATTCATATATACTAAATAAATTTGTATTTTTGTTACATTGTGCATTTATATTTATATTCCCATGAATGCATAGCAACTCACGGTACTGCAAAGCATAGTCATTAGAGCTCTTTCGGTGTGCTGTAGGGTGCTTTGAAAATTCTGTGTTTTATATCTAATCTTTATATTTGTTTAAACACTTAAAATAATGAGTCTATCTAGCGTTATATGTCTTCCTTTGTACTCTGCTGGTCAAGTTGGCTCTAACACCACTAAGAAGGCAATTTTTATTCAATTATTTTAAGTTCAGCTATCGCATAAGTGATGGATTTTTTTGTTCCACTTTGTGGATCCTGTTATTTATCATGCCTTCCAAGACTATTTTATTGTCTCCTATTGCATTAGTTTGCTAGGGCTGCCATAACATACTACCTCAGATTGGGTAACTTAAACAATAGACATTTATTTTCTCAGAGTACTGGAAGATAGAAGTCGAAGATCAAGGCATCAGCAGGATTGGTTTCTTCTGTGGCTCTCTGTCCTTGGCTTATGCACGGCAACCTTCTACTTGTGTCTTCACACAGTCTTCCCTCTGTGCCTGTCAGTGTCCGGATCACTTCTTACAAGGACAACAGCCCTATTAGATTAGAGCTCACTGTGATGATCTCATTTTACCTTAATTACATTTTTAAATACCCTATCTCTAAATACTGTCACATTCTGAAGCACTGAAGTTACACCTTTGACACAGAAATTTTTTTAGGGGGGGCACAATTCAGCCAATAATACCTATCAGCCCTTTAACATGTACGGAAAAGAGATCATGCATTTTTCCCTACCCTTGAGTAAAACTACCAAGTGTATGATTTTTCTGATTACTTGTCTAGGGCCCCTGGGGATTCAGTTCAGAGATTATAATGGTCTGTTTAATGTTATCCATTGACACTCTGAAGGGAATACAATAGCAGGCCTTCTCCTTTTCTCTAAATCGGAGTGCTGTAGGTTGGAAGCCTGCAGTGGGATAGGGCAGCGTTGACTGTATATCACCCACCATCTTAGGTATTTTTTTCATTCTCACCTCCTTTGCCCACTCCCCAATTCCCCAAGGCCGCTAATTGGTTTTTGATTATTCCAAGGTGGTAAAGCTGTGGAAGTCTTACCTGAACTGTTATAGCCCCTTCCCATTCTCTGGCCTGGCAGAGATTTAAATCTTCTTCTCCTGGGGGTTTGTGGTTCTTCAGAGAGTCCCATCACTAAGTACCTCTCACTGCAGTGCTAAGAGGACATGGTCTATATTATAGTGGGCCATTTTTTATGACTTGACAACTCAGAGAGGCAAGCTGACCCGGGCAGGGCAGTCACTGTGGTTCAGTGTCACAGGCCAGCTTTCCCACGTGTGAGTCAGGTCACAGGTTACTAAACCCCGAAAGTGTAAGAAGTACCTAGTAAGCTCTCAAAGTGGTGTCCTATACAACTTGCAGGGTCCAGTACAAAATAAAAATGCTGGACCTATTTTCAAAAATTATTAAGACTTTCAAGATTATAGAGCACTGGCCCTGGCTGGTGTAGCTCAGTGGATTGAGCACAGGTTTGCGAAACAAAGGATCGCGGTTCGATTCTCAGTCGGGGCACATGCCTGGGTTGCAGGCCAGTTCCCAGCAGGGGACGCATGAGAGGCAACCATACATTGATATTTCTCTCCCTCTATCCTTCCCTTCCCCTCTAAAGATAAATAAATAATAATAATAATAAAATAAATATTTTAAAAAATAGAGTGTCGTTCAGGTCCATGGGTTTGCTCACCCATGAAGCCACCCCTGCCTTGAGTCCTCCTCTTCATAGCTTTGTCTCCAGAAACTAGAATCCCGGCCATAACTCCTAGAGGAAAGGCAACTACTCTCCCCACAGAAAACATTACAATGTTCTCTACCTTCTGCCACTTCCTATTATGGGATGAATTGTGAATGTACCTGGAAATAAGATCATTATAGATGTAATTAGTTAAGTAACAGTTTGATTTTTGACTTGTGCCTCAAAAATTGTGAGACAGTAATCCTGGCTAGTGTGCCTCAGTTGGATGGAGCAGCATCCCATGGACCCTGGACTGAAAGATAGTGGGTTCAATTCCCAGTCAGGGCACATACCTGGGTTTCGGGTTCCATTCCAGGTCAGGCCATATGAGAAGCAAGCAAGTAATCAGTGTTTCTCTCTCGCATTGATATTCCTCTCTCTCTCTTTCTCTCTCTCTCTCTCCCCCCCACCCTTCCTTTCACACTCCCTGTTTTGCTTCCTCCTTCCCTTCCTCCCTCTCTAAGGGCAATGAAAAAATGACCTTGGGTGAAGATAAAAAAATTGTGAGACAATACATTCTTGTTGTTTTAAACCATCCAGTTTGTGTTAGCTGGTTATGAGAGCCCTAAGAAGCAAATACAGGTTGAAGTATCTAAAAGTCATGGAATCAGTTTTCCAAATTGCTTTTTGCAAATTCTGCATAAAGGAAAGTCTGATTTTAGATTTCATACCTGTTGTATCTTGGTGACTGAGCTCAAGATTGTAACAGCAAGTTGTATTTTATAAAATCAATTTTATAGTATTTTTCTAAATAAATATATCTTCATACAGTAGTACTTTACTGTGACTAGGTGATTTATCTGCTTTCATACCTGTTTACAGAGATCAAATTTATCTCTCTCTCTTAATTTCTGTACTCAAATGAGCTTAGCAATAATTTCTGACAATAAAGGATGATAGTCAATTCCAATCTAAATTCCTTTTAATCTTATTTTTTTCTTAAAAAAGTGTGCATTTTCTTTATTTCACATATATGTCTGGATGTTCTGGATTTTTCACTTTGGTATGTCCAAATAAATGTTATAGTTCTTCAAATCTATACAATGCAGACAGCCTTTAGAGAGTTTTTAAGGGCTGCTGTGAGAGTGATCTCCTATAATATGCTGCATGAAATGAGTGCTGAAATTCAGACAACGAAAATTTGTGTCTATCCATTCTTTTTAAAGTTTCATCATGCTTAAAATTCTAATGTTGTATAGTTCCTTCTTTAAAAATACTCTTTTATTTTTACCCCTTTGAGAAATTTCAAGCAAATATTTGCTTAGAGGAACAGCATAAGGACAGTGTTCAGCCATACAGGTTGCTAGCCAAGTTCAGTGTTCTGGTTCTGGGGCCTGGGCCAAGCCTCCTTCAGCAAGGGGCTCAGGCACTGGGCGCCCTCTGCTGGCTCTGTCGTGTCACAGGATTTCTTTTATCCTTAGATGATGAAATACTGATATTTTGCAAAATACACATATGTATTTAATTCTAATATATTTATGTCATATTTATATATAATCTGTATTTAAAAGGTTTACACATGTATTGTACTCAGCTTTATTACATAAGTTGTGAATTCCTTAGATTTAAGTTTTAATTTATAAAATTATTTTCCTGTTGAGGGCCTCAGGACAATATTTTCTATAAAAGTTCAGTTTTAAGTAACTCTGTCACTTTATGCCAACTGCTTCACTCTCTAGATTAAGAACCAAAGCCAACAGATTTACAGGATTCATGCAATTTGCCAGAGCTGCTTGGTGACAGAGGTCTCTCTGAACGCCAAGTGCATTGCCACTATTTTTTGCTTGACCCTACCGCCCTGTACACACCTATCAGAGTCATGTTGGAGCTCTGGGCTCTCCGAGGGAGCACTTTAGGTATTTGAAATGTGGTCAATTTGAGATTTTATCAACAACCATCTGGAGAAATAAATTATAATAAAATTAACACATATTAGTTTTTTTCTCATTCTATAAAAATAGCTCAGGAAAATTTGAATTGAAATAACAAGAAAAACCATCTAGCAACAAAAGTCAGACCTTTAGCAATGTGATTTAGTTTTCAAAATGCTCTCTTACTGTCTGTCATACCTTCTGAAATTAGCACAAAAAATGCAGAGATGGAATGGAATTAATCAATGGAGTTACCAGGCAAAGAGACTTTTGTACCCAGACAGGTCCTTTTTCTGTTAACTTGGACTCAGGCTTCATCTCTAGCCTGTTTGCTCCGTGGTTGGTTCAGAAGAGGGTAAGGAGAAGTAGGTAGCTTCTAGCTGTGTGCTCCTACCTTACTTGTCTAGATGGTATCTGTGGTGTTTTATGATTGTGATGATCTAAAACTCTGTGAGTAAAGCAGGATGTGGGTGTGAATCTCATGTTCAGTATTTCTGTCCTGTCCGGAAATCATCTACGACACATCAACTCTTTCCTCTTTCACTTCCCTGTAACTATGTGTAACAATTCGCTGTTCCTTCATTTGCGCTCAGCTCATCTCCTTCTTCATCCCCTGACCTGGTATGTGATGAGCACATCACTAGGACTATTCTTCCTACTTTGCTTTGCTCAGGAAAAGATTATCCTCCGTGAAGTCTTCGGATATTCATTTCTTCATGCAGCACTTGGTAATGACTCTCGCCTAGACAGCCTGCTTGCACGGCGTTCCACGTATGGCATCGACTGTGTGCAGCGTGGCACCGCACAGCACTGAAACAACGGGGTTAGGATAACGACCCAGACCCGGGTCTCCACTGCTCTCTTGAACAGAGTTACTGGGAAGCTTTGCCAAAACCTTCACTTCCTTATCTGGGAAAAGGGACGAAGATGTAAGTCCCTTGTTTCCTGAGCTACTTGAGAGAGGGAATGAGATAATTCAGGTAAATTTGAAACACAGTAGTTGCCCCAAATAACATCTAAGTCTTAGTGATTATATGTACAAAGATCTAGATATATAATCTACCTTTATTATATTCTGTCACATC
>PVKM010005031.1:0-41462 GCA_004027735.1 Carollia perspicillata
GGAACAAGATAGACATGACTGCAGCTTTCTAGGAGAAGGAGGAGGTGACAAACAATTGTCACAAATGTGATTACTGTTGAGAAAAAAGAAATAGAGATTTTATCCTAAGAACTCTGAAACACCAATCCAAAATACCTATGCACCCCAGTGTTCATAGCAGCACAATTTACAATAGCCAAGTGCTGGAAGCAACCTAAGTGCCCATCAGCAAATAAATGGATCACAAAACTATGGTACATTTACACAATGGAATTCTATGCAGCAGAAAGAAAGAAGGAGCTCCTACCCTTTGTGACAACATGGATGGAACTGGAAAACATTATGCTAAGCAAAATAAGCCAGGTGATAAAAGACAAATAACATATGATCTCACCTTTAACAGGAACCTAATCAACAAAATAAACAAACGAGCAAAATATAACCAAAGACGTTGAAATAGAAAACAGCTGACAGTGACCAGAGGGGAGAGGGGAAGGAATTTCAGGGAAAAAGGGGGAAGGGTTTGTACGAACAAGTATAAGGGACACATGGACAAAAACTAAGGGGGGTGGAAATGGGAGGGAGGTGAGGAGGGCAGGGTGGGTGGGCTGAGATGGGAGTAAAAGGGAGAAAACTGTACTTGAACAACAATTTAAAAAAAAAGAAACTGTTACTCGGAAAAAAAAAGAAAAAGAAATCCCCCCATAACTGCTTAGTTTATTATAATTGGCTATAAATAAATGAACACAAAGATTGGGATGAAAAAACAAATAATTCTCATGGCGACATTTACCTGAATTCCAAGTGAATAAACATCACAGTTTTACTTAATGATTTAAAAATATACTAAAAAATGCTTTTTGAGAGTACCTACTGCGCATGCATGCAAGTGGTTCACATACAGGAACTCTAATGGTGGTAGCACCAAAGTGGGGAAGTGCTGTTTCCTGTGCAAACGTGAGTTTAAGGCCTCACTGCCTCACCCACAACCAGCTTTTCACCCCTTAGGTCTCTGCTATAGAGAAATCCTATAGCACAACTGAAGGTAGGTATTATTAACTTCATTTTATAGATGAAGAAACAGGTTGATTAAATAAATTGCCAAAGTCCTCACAGCTTATAAATGCAAAAGATGTAATTTGAACTCAAATCTAGTAGGGATTTTTTTCTTTACAGTGTTTCACTGAGGGTTATATTTCTTCTTTGTATCTATACTGAGAATTTAGCTGTATATTTAAAAAATCCCCTCTCCACTCGGTTTCTCATATTTATTTTAGAGCTTCCTCCACTTCTTTTTTTTTCTTTACTCAGATTTATGTCTGAGTATGTTAAGACTGTCAGCAAACATTTCTGACTGTGTGGCTACATATCCTGGCTGATACAGAGGTAGGGAGTAGAGAGTTCAAAGCCGATATTCCTAATGTTAGGTTAGATATTCCTAATTCCTGTTTTATATTTCCTTTGAAGGTCTTGGGCCAGTTTGTTCTCAAACACCATCTTGGTATGTTCTGTTCTGCAAAAGGATGAACCTCCATGACAGCTGGTTTATCGCCAATGACCATGACTGGAGAGAAACTGAGGGGCGGGGGAAGACGAAGGCCATGGCTTTCCTCCATCTCCTTGCCAGGGTGTCATGATTGGCAGCCATGTTCTAAAGTGGCTCCAGCTCCGGCTGGATGACCCTGACCCCTGAACTCTGACAATGACACTTCTGCCTTTTGTCTTTGCACACTGAGACGGGGAAGGTAATGGTTTCCTGCTGTTGCCAATCTCAAGATCGGTTCACTTGTCCTCTCGGTTGGGCTTCCCAGTTTTCATCACCACTACAGCTGTCCCACTGCAGAAAGTCCTGCTGTGTTAAATACTCAGCTGTTTTTTGCTTTTCTGATCAAATCTTTACGTACACCCAAAACAGTTTATATTTCATTATATAAAGCTCAGTGCATTTGTTGATTTATGTTTAATAAATGTCTTCTTAGCCAAACTCCAAGTTTCGTAAAGGCAGAGATCAGGCCCACTTTCCTCACCTTGGTATTGTGTAGTGTTTGCCAGACGAGAGGTACTTGAAAGAATGAATAGCTGAATAAGACATGCAAAAAAGTTTTTCTGTCCTCACACCATCTCAGTCTCCTCCTCACTTCTTAATGTTGTCCTGGAATAATGAGGTAAAATAATAACAGAAAAACCCAAACTGCACTTGTTCTACACAAGCTGCCATGTCCTCAGATCATCGAGCCCCAGGAAAAGTCAATTCACACACACACACACACAAGTAACATCTGTCCAAATAATTAAAATTAAAGTGGAATAGTTACTAACTGGAGAAGCTGACAGTGTGGGTGCTAGACCTGGTGTGGCATTTGAGAACCAGACAAAAATCCAGTGAGCGCTGAACAAACACGTTGTATTGTAACGTGAAAGTTGTTCTTTCCTGTCATCTTTTTTTCAGTCAAATGATTTGAATGGATTATATGGGTCACTCAGCATTTTGAAAAGCATTACTGTTACTTAGTTCAATAGGAAAAAGGAGAGAACTAATTGTGAAGTTTCAGAAATCCTAAAAGATATGTTAATTTTTAAGAGTGCTCTCCCCAGAAGTCACAACTTGGGCAGCCGCTGCAGGTTTTTGAGATCTGTTTTCATCATGAAAGCACTCGCCGTGTATCTTCCTGACATCTTTGGAGGACCTTCTATCCTTCTTCTCCTTCTTTATGAGGATAGCAGGAGGGCACCATGGTGGGGGAAAGAAGGCAATTGTCAGTCTAGTCTTTTGTTGCCATGATTGTGAAAAAGTAACTCAGTTCCTGCAAAAAGAAAGCACAAGAGTGCAAAGAAGTACTCAAACTAGGCAACAATCATCTAGTCGGCTTCAAAAAGCAATGAGCTGAAAATGATCTCTTTGTGTAAAGAATTGCACAACATTAAATATCCCTTTGGAATCCAAATTCTCTTATATTAGCAACATATCAGAAATGCTACTCCGGGATGTTCTTAAGATCAACTTAGGATAAGAGACAGAAAAATCCCAGCTGTTGTTTTAATTTAAAATATCCACACAAAATTAAAATAGGTGACCTGCATGAAGCCTAGAGAACAGCGTATCCCTCATGTGTAGCTACCTTGGTTCCATTTAGAACAGGAGATATGAGGCGATTGAAGGGCTATAAAAATAAAGTCTTTAATAATATATTTTATACTATACAGCAGTACAGTTCATGCAGAAAACTGGGAATATAACTCTGTAGCAAAAGTGGGGAAAATATACCCCTGTGCCTACCAAACTGCCTACATTCCTCGATTTTTCTTGATTACAATTGTTGTGGATTTTAGAGTATGGTATACCAATTGAATTATTGACTCTATTCTTTCTCTCGCCCAGTTCCCACCCCTTTGCCATGTAAGTGGACGTTTCCTTTCTCTAGAGCTGAGTGTCTTCCCCAGCTTTTTACTTTGCTCATAGGATGGGAACAGATGAGAGGCAGGCCGAAAGTTGAAATACACTTGCATATGTGGGTTTAACCTCCTGCATCTGTGTATTTCTGCCTTTATTATGGGAGACCATCCTTGGAGTAGCTGCTGTTGCTGTTGCCTATACGGGGAATGAACACACAGAGTAGAAACATACTATCTAACCAATGGGTCCAGGAGTGAAATAGATGCTCGTTGCTTTTATGTCACGGACATTTTCTGGATCTTTGTGGTGGGGGGCAGTGTTGTTGCTGACATATTGAGGATCAGCACATTACACCTCTTCCTGTTGCCTAATTGCAGAGTCGTTTGAGAGAAAACGAGGGAGAGGGAAGAGGAATTGGGTAAGTAGTGAACAAATGCTATCTTCACTATTAAAATCCTCCTTTGGAAGATGGGGCTTAGGTAGGTGTATTTGAACACTGGCTGTATAACAGCAACTCCTGGATCCCATAGTTCTCTTCATCCAGCAATGGCAGGATTGGCAAGCAGAGGTGGAGCCTTGTCCCGTGACGCCTGCGGGAGGAGCAGAGCAGGGAGGCTGTATTTGGCAGGCAGATCCCTGAGGCAGGGGAATGGGGACCAGGTGAGACATGCATACCTAGTTCCCACTCTCGGGTTTACCTATAAGATCATTCCCATCTCTAAAACTGACTAATTAATGCCTGCTTTTCAGGGTTCTAGGAGAGTTCAATTAAAATATAAATAAGGCGCCAATATAGTACGTGGTATAGACTGTACTCAACAAACATCTTTACTCTTACTCTTTCTCTGCTCTAAACTGCCTCTATTTTGTGTCTTTATTTATGGTATTCTTTCCATTTCTCTTCTTCCTTTTGATTTTTCTCCTGTCTCTCCATCTTTCTAATTCAACTCTAAATTAATGATAATCTATACAAGGTTGTATTTTAATAATTTTATGCTCCTTTTCTTAATTTACAAATCCAATGTATTTTAATTTATATTCTTTTGTAAACATCAATCAGATTAAATTAAATTCCTTTAAAACATCAGATTGGATATTCAATTGATTTTCACTTTTTAGGTCATTGACTCTTCACAATATAACATTCTGTTCCTCAGGATGTTTCTGTCGAATTTTTCATCAGTTTTCTATTTTTACTTGCGATTTTCTCTGGAGAACATACTCATTCTAACTTAATATTTTTGACTTGATTGTACTTTTGATTTCAAATACTTTTAGTTATAAATCGAAGCAATATGTAGGTCACTAAACAACACTGTTGTGTTTCAATTTTCATTGCTTATGTGGTTTTTCTTTTGGTGGATTTTAAAAATCAGTTTTTGAGGGACTGACACAAGAGAAAGCATACAAAAGTGCAGCAATGGCTGGATGAAAGGAAGAAAGGAAGGCATGGGTGAGGGAGGAAGGAATGGAGAAAGAAAAAAAGAATAAATTCAAGAGCCGTTACTTGGCTGGATGATGTAAACACAAAAGGGGTGAATCAAGACTACCTGTTCTGTGAAATCAAAGGTACAAGCAGTCGCGCTTCCTTAGAGCCTGGAGTAACACGAGCAAAAGCAAGGATGGCCTCCAGCATGACAGCGGCGTGGGAATAGGCAGCCTGAGTTCACCCACAAGACAGTCTGTGTAAAGGTGATAGATGTAAAAGCCTCTGAATCCATCCGCACTTGTCATGCCCAACTTACTTATAACATGAAAAATGAGGCAAGTAAATACTGAAATAATATAAAAACTTTATATACCAAAATACTTTAGCAGGTCAAAATAATAATCACAGCTGAACAGTATGAAAATTTCAACCTACAATCAGCATGTACTCCAGCAGCTCTTTATTTGAGTAAAAAATGTCCTAAGATTGAGGAAAATACATTTTTTCTTCTATAGCTTATTTCATTAGCCTTTCATGGACTTCATTTTTGCCTTTTGCACACACAGTTCTATAGAAGGCCCGCAGCACCCGAAGCACCGCAAAAAAAGAAAGCAAAACCTCCATCCCTCCACGACAGTAACATTTGCTTCTTGTAAGGACCTGCTCCTCTGATCTTCCCATATTTAGTAAAGCAGGGAATAACACAGTGAGAGGCATTAATAACACTGGCAGGTCTGGACAAGATTGGACGTGTTCAGGGTGGTATGGCCGTAAGCAGCGCTGGCAGGTTTATATAGCAGCTCCTAAAGGTAAAAAGAAGAAGAAGAGGAAGAGGAAGAGGAAAAAGAGGAAGAAGAAGAAGGAGAAGAAGAACAAGAATGTGAACATACTATGCATTTTAGCTAGATGAGATGAAACTTTTGAAACTTTTTATCCAAACTACTTAGACAGTTTTCTTTTTGAAATGTACTCCTGGCGGTAGGAAATATTAATTTCCATTGTGTAGGACTAGTGATTCGACCTATGGTCTCTGTGTCAGGCTTGGGTTCATTCCGGTGTCCTCAAACAGCCTAGAATTATGAGATAAGGACTTTTTTGCCCCTGTCCTGAGCACAGTGAGTGGAGGGAGTGTACGCTCTGTTTTATTTCAATAACGCCTCCCATTTCCTCTTGTCCAAGTGGGAAGCCTTGTAGCTGCCATACAGAGTATCTAGGAGGGGATCAGAAGCAAACTAAAATGAGTTTAATCGTTTTAGTCAACTCACTCAGCAATATCATTGTAGTGCATATCCAATGCATTTCATATTCTTACCCAGCTTCTTCTAGTTCTGGGTAAGAGAGCTAGTCTACAATGAAGGGCTTTGCTAATACCACAAGTGGAAACACGATATAGATATTAGTCAACATGGGGAGAAAATATCTTTTTATTTTATTCTCTCAGCAACAATGAATATAGAATTTTGCTTGGCTTGTAGTGAGAAAATTATAAATCGTTGACTTTGATTTATTGATTGAATTAGTTACATGAATATGCTTTCTAGTATTAAACCATTTTAGTATTTCTTGATTAAAGCCACCTAAAGTGTATTACTTTTAGCATATGACTGAATCAATTTTGTTTCATTTTAATTTGGGGTTGAAGGATATATGTTATAAGAAAATCATTGTTTTGACTTTTAAGTGCAGATTTAATTTCTTCTTGGATAAAAATATTCTGAAACCTCTGACTTAAATTTTTAGTGATTGACTTTTTTGGTTCATACTTTTATTTTTATATTGGTTTTATGCATTATATTCAGAGAATGTGTTCTATGTCATTTATATTTTTTGTGATTTGAGACTTACTTTGCAGACTCATAAATAATAAATTTTTATCAATTTTTATCAATTTTCCATGATTATTAAGAAGTAAGTTATATTGTTTATAGGGTACAAGTTTGGCAACATTAATAAATCTTATTAATTATATTATTGGATTACCTATATGACACTTTCTGCCTGCTTTGTATTTTCTATTACTGTTTTGTTTGGGGATGTTTTCCTTTTCAATTAAAATAGTTTTGATATCATATGTTATGATGTAATATTTTTAGTACATGGAGATTCCTCCATAACTCTACACACACATACACAGCACATCAACATATACACACACTGTTCATTGTAAATTTTATCAATTAATGTCTTGATCCCATTAAATAAAATTTTCTTGAGTTCCTTTCTTCTTGAAATAATAATGTTATTACTTCTTTTAAAAAATTATGTCAATCTGTTAAGTTGTGTATGAAAAACATGTTGTTGAGGTGCTTATACATTTAAACCAATAGTATATTTTTGATGGGAAGAAGCTTAATGTATTGACCTTTATTGTTATTCTTGAGATATCTGGTTTTATGCTTTCTCATCATGCTTAATTTCTTTGCTTTCTTTCTTTTACTTTATGTTTATTCCCCTATTTTTTTCTATAGAATATACTTTCTAAAAATATCTGTTTTTTCATATGACTTCACTCATATCACTGTGAAGGACTCAAAACTCCATGCAATTGAGTAAATCTCCTGCCGTAATCATCCACACATTATGAAGGATTCAGAATTGGGAAATAACATCATTCACAAATATCATTCACCGCATCAACCTGTTACCTGGCACTTCAGACTGAATATCCTATCAGCATCTCTTTTGTGTAACACTGAGGTAAATGAGAGCAGATCAGAATGGTCCCAGTTCTACTACCTCCAAATGCTGAGCCCATATTTCATCAACCGAAATTTATAAAAATTAGCAAATATTAATATGTTCAAAGAGTATTTAAACACAGTATAAATATTTACATTTAAATATTATTTTGCCATTTTTGTGTGTTCTTAAGAATAATACTTTTGGAACTCTCTTTTTAAATAGGTTCTTTACTTCTTAGGGAAGCATACTGAAGTATCAAAAATGAAATGATACATTGCGATTTATTTTGAAATATTGTGGAAGACAGCCAAGTTGTTCAGCATATGGGATGATATGAAAAAGCAGTGGGAGAATTCAACTTAGCTATTCTCTGGTAAGTTTCTAGGTAACCCCTATTCCAAATATTAAAGCAATGTTATCAGAGAATCTTTTTGTTAATATTCCAGTGAGCTTAGGCTCTGGAAATAAATTTAGGTGATCATATATCATATTCCAGAAGAGACAGATTTTGCATGAAATATGTATAGCATATTTTCTCTTGCTCTTTCGATCAAATCAGACTTAATAGGAAGAATTCTTACTATTTTACTATTCCTTTTTAATCCTTAACACTGATCTGATATTTCCCCACTAGTTTCTGAAACGATTATTTCTCCCTTAGAAGAATATCCAGAAATACAACGCAGAATCTTTTAACAGCATTATGTTGTCCTTGGCTTAATAGAAAGAATTTCTGTTTCGGGAAACAAATGGTCTTCTTGGTCTAGATAATAATTGCTTTCTCTCTCACTGACAGCCAAGCAGCAGTTTCGCATTCTGTGTAACACAAAGAATGGCTTACAGCAGTGATTAACAAATTGTGTTTTAGAAACAGATCCTTTTCTGTTTCAGCTTGAATTTTATGTATTTAATCATGTCTCTGTGTATGTGTATGTAAGCATGCATGGATAATCCAAATGGAACTTAATTCACTTCCTACCTCAGTCAGGCCTTGGAGCGTGAACAAAAAACCTAAAATATTTTTGAAAAAACTGATGTGGATATTATGTAGTTCTAACTTCTTTCAATTCAATTAAGAACTAAAAAATCTTTTATTAGATATGTAATGCTTATTCCTACACTTTGAAAACTAGAACATTGTAAAGTTAGACGGTGAAATATTGATGAAGAAATTTGGAGTCCATAGCTATAATGTTTTAAGTAGAGGAGATAAAAGAAGAGAAAACTGAACAAAAAAGAAGCGGTGAGATTTCCTGGCAGCACGAACCTTGCAGCCTTGCATTTATGATGTTTCCTTTTGGCTAATTATAAATGATTCTTTCAAATTGCTGCTTGACGGAGAGTGCACTACATACAAGATTCATGATGTTGGTTGGGGCTGATGTTGCCCCTTGTACTGGGTAGGATGTTGCCTCTTGTTCTCCTACGTCATAGTACATATTTGTCCTTCTACCTCCAGCCTATTCGAGATCCTATTCATTCACATGCTTGCCAATACTTTATATTTTCAAGTTCTAATTTTTGTTTATCTCATAGGTGTGAAAATGTAAACATCTTTGGTGTGCTTATCGCCCATTCTTCACCTCCTGTGAATTATCTGTTTGTGTTCTTTCCCCATTTCCTATTATTTTTTCTTTGATTAATTTGTAGGAAAACATTTTACATTCTGAGTATTAATCATTTGTGAATTATGTATTGTTAGAAGCTCAACTGAGCTGGGAGAATGAGCTGAGCGGTCAGGTGCTAGAGTAATCGATGAAAACAACAAGCCAAAAAATGAGAGAGCCAGGCCTTTAATGACTTACTGCCATGGTGTAAGCAAGAGGCTAAAACCTGAGGAAGTGCCAACTTCCTGCTTCCTTTTACCTTAGTGGGAAGGCATGCCAGTTGAGAGTCACGTAGATCAGTCTAGACACAGGGCATTGCTGGGGGTTTGGGGTGTACTATTTTACCATGGAAGGAGCCCTGAATAAAAAGCTTCATCAGTGTATGAACCTAGGGATAAGGAGAGGATGAGGGGGAAGGGCTAGGAATGAAAACACGCTAAGTTGGAGGAAGGAAATGGTTCTTCAAGGTTTCCCCCCTTCTACCAGGTAAGGTCTCAGCAGATAAAGAACGAAGGGGAATATGCACAGAACACCACCCACCAGGGGGCCTGGTCCTTGATGGAAACTCCCTTCAGAGGTTGTCACTCCAAAAATCTGGTGAGGGGCAGTGGGGGGATGGGGTTCTCCAGGTGACCCTGTCACAGAAAGCCTTTGGCAGGGCTGAAAAAATGCCACATCAGGTTTTAACCAGGAGCAGGGCTTCTTATGCTGCAAATGTCTTTTCCTGTGTGCAGTTTATTTTTTAACTCCTTAAATAAGTTAAACTTTTAAATTTATTCTTTTCCATCCCAAAACCATATAGTCTCTTACCAGAAAGTCACCCTTTTGCTTATCATATTTAGGACTTGACTGATAAGGGTTTTTGTGTATGGTATGACATGAATTTATTTTTGTATATTTATGACCAATTTAACAGCATTTATTGAATTGCACATATTCTCACTATTGATTAGCAGTGCCAATCTGTTTCTAGGCTTACCATTCTGTTCTTTGGTCTTTTGTTTGCTTCTGAACCAATACAGTATTGTCTCAATCATTACTGATTTATAGCAAGCACTGGAATTTTTTGTTTTTTCTTTCTTTCTTTAAATTATTGTTCTATTACAGTTGTCCTAATTTTCCCCCATTGCTCTTCCCTGCCCCACTCCCCACCCCTGTGACAGGGTGTCAATTGACAGGGTGTCAATTCCCACCCTGTAGTTCATGTTCATGGGTCATTTATGCTTGTTCTTTAGCTAGGTCCTTCCCCTTCTTTCTCCCCTTATCCCCCACCCCTCTCTCTCTGGTTCCTGTCAGTCTGTTTTTTATTTCCAGGCCTCTGGTTCTATTTTGCTTGTTTGTTTGGTTGATTAGGTTCCGCTTATAGGTAAGATCATATGGCATTTGTCTTTCACCCCCTGGCTTATTCCACTTAGCATAATATGCTCCAGTTCTGTCCATGTTGTCCGGAAGGGTAAGAGCTCCTTCTTTCTTTCTGCTGTGTAGTGTTCCATCATGTAAATGTACCACAGTTTTTTGATCGACTCATTTACTGATGGGCACTTAAACTGTTTCCAGCACTTGGCTATTGTAAATAGCTATGAGCATTGTGGTGCGTAGATTCTTTTGAATTGGTGTTTCAGCATTCTTAGGGTATAATCCCAGCAGTGGGTCAAAAGGCAGTTCCATTTTCAGTTTTTTGAGGAAATTCCATGCTGTTTTCCATGGTGCTGCACCAGTCTGCATTCCCACGAACAGTGCACTAGGGTTCCCTTTTCTTCACAACCTCACCAGCCCTTGCTGTTTGTTGATTTGTTTATGATGGCCATTCTGAACTGTGTGAGGTGATAGCTCATTGTGGTTTTAATTTGCATCTTTCTTATGGCTAGTGATGTTGAGTATTTTTTCATATGTCTTTGTGCCCTCTGTATGTCCTCCTTGGAGAATTGTCTGTTCAGGGCCTTTGCCCATTTTTCAGTTGGATTTTTTGTCTTCCTGATGTTGAGTCATATAAGTTCTTTATATATTTTGGAGATCAAACCCTTGTCCAACAGTCATTATTGATTTATAGTAAGCACTGGTATTTAATTGAGAAAATCCTTCCATCTTGTTATTCTTTCTCAAAATTATCTTGGCTGTTCTTATCCATTAGCTGATTTATATACATTTTCAAGCTAGTTTGTCAAGTTGCATAAAACAGGTGGGATTTTGATAGGAGTTCACTTTAAATTTAGAGGTTAAAATCTAATGAACATCTTTACTATATAGGAGTCTATTCTGCATATACTTAACTTATTTCTTTAATATCTTCCAATTACATGTTCTTAATTTCCTCCTTGGTATTTTTTATTTTTGTTGTTACTATGATTGCTATCTTCAAAATTCTTTTTAAACAGTTTATCTATATGTATATATGTAATCATATATAATCTTCAGTCTTGTAAAAGATCCTGTTATTGCTCTTTTTTCTTTCATTTATTCTTATTCAAGTACAGTTGTCTCCATTTTCCCCCCACTACTTTTATGTTATTAGCTAAAATGTTTTCTATAGATTCTTTTTATACAAACATGCTATTTTTATATAATGATTACTTGGTTGATTTTATCTTTCTTTAAGAACATTTTATTTTTTAATTACAATGTACATTCAATATTATTTTATGTTAGCTTCAGGTGGACAGGATAGTGGTTAGATTGCATACTTTACAAAGTGGTTCCTCTAATATTTCAAATACCCACTTAGTGCCATAAATCATTATATATTTATGTATTTTTACTTGTCTAACTGCACTGCTGTGGGTTTCTTTATGATATTCAATATGTTGATGACACAGTAGGCCCTGTTGTCTGAATCTTGATGGTAATGGGATTTAATCCTGGCATTTCACCATCAGGCACAGTAATTTTCTAACCGGTTCCATTTATTGGTAACGTTTTCTTCTATTTTTAATTTGCTATGAATTACTGTGATAGTAAATACTGAATTTTATTAATGATTTTTCTCTATTTAATTAGATGATCAGATAAATTTTCCTTCTGTATGTTATTAATGTAGTGAACTGTAGTAATAGGCTTTTTCTTTTTAAAAATTTTTTAAATCTTCATTATATTTTTTCCATTACGTTTAGCCCTGTTATACTCCCCCACCCCCAGCAATCACCACACTGTCACCCGTGTCAATGAGCCCTCTTTCCTTTTTGCTCCATCCCTCTACTCCTTAACTCCCCCACAACTAGCTGTCATCCTGTTCTCCATCTATGAGTCTGCTCCCTTTTTCCTTGTTAATTCAGTTTGTTCATTACATTCCATATATGAGTGAAATCATATGGTATTTGTCTTTCTCTGACCAGCTTATTTCACTTAGTATAATGTTCTTCAGGTCCATCCATACTGTTGCAAAGGGTAGAACTTTTGTTATGGCCAAATAGCATTCCGTTGTATAAATGTCCCATAGTTGTTTTATCCACTCATCTACTGATGGACACTTGGGTTGCTTCCATTCCTGGTGACTGTAAATAGTGCTGCAATGAACAGGGGATGCTTATGTTCTTTCTAATTAGTGTTTTGGGTTCCCTCGGATATATTCCCAGTGGGACCACTGACTGGGTCAAAAGGCAGATCCATTTTTAATTTTTTTAGTTATAGCCATACTGCTTTCCACAGTGGCTGCACCAATCTGCATTCCCAGTGCAAAAATGTTCCCCTTTCTCCACATCCTCGCCAGCACTTGTTGTTTGTTGATTTATTGATGACAGCCATTCTGACGGGTGTGAGATGATATCTCATTATGATTTCAATTTGCATTTCCCTGGTAATTAGTGATGTTGAGCATCTTTTCATAAGTGTCTTGGCCATCTTTATGTCTTCTTCGGAGAAGAGTCTATTCAGGTCCTTTCCCAACTTTTAATTAGGTTGTTAATTTTTTTGATATTGACTTTTATAATTTCCCTATAAATTTTGTATATTAATCCCATAACACATGTATTGGCAAATATGTTGTCCCATTCTGTTGGGTTGCCTTTTTATTTTATTGAAACCATCAATAAAATAACAACATCCTTTGTTGTGAAAAAACTTTCGATTTGATGTAGTCCTATTTGTTTATTTTTTCTTTTGTTTCTCTTGCCCGGGGAGATATATCCAAAAAAATATTGCTACAAGCAATGTCCATTTTGTTCTCTGTTTTTCTCTATGAGTTTTATGGTTTCAGGTCTAACATTTAAGTCTTTGATCCATTTCGATCCACTTTTATTCTTGTATGTGGTGACAGAAGGTGGTCTAGTTTCATTTTTCTGCAGGTACCTGTCTAATTTTCCCAACACCATTTATTGAATAAACTATCTTTAGCCCATTAAGTATGTACTTGTTTCCTCTGTCAAATATTAATTGACTATAAAGGTATGGGTTTATTTCTGGGCTCTGTATTGTGTTCCATTGATCTCTGTCTGTTTTTATGCCAGTACCATGCTATTTTGATTACTGTGGCCTTATAGTATTATTTCATTGTAGGTAGTACAATTCCTCCAACTTTGCTTTTCTTCCTCAGGATTGCAAGCAGAGCAGAAAAAAGAAAAACAAATTTTAAAAAATGAGGAGAGCTTAAGAAACATTTTGGACATTAAGCTTAGCAACATCTGCATCATGGAAATACCTGATGGAGAAGAGAGTGAGCGAGAGATCAAGACAGGGAGAGGGCAAGAGTAGTGTGGGAAATGTAGAAGCTAAAGAATTTATGACACATGGACATGAACTAAAGGGGGGAAATGTGGGTGGGAGGGGATGTGCAGGGTGGAGGGGAATGAAGGGGGGAAACGGGACAACTGTAATGGCATAATCAATAAAATCTATTTAAAAAATACATATGACTACAATGGAAACCAGTTTTATTAAAATACAGTTATATGTTATTTTGAAAAAAAAAGAAATAATAATTGAAAACTTCCCTAATCTGGTGAAGGAAAAAGATACAGAAGTCCAGGAAGTTCAGAGAGTCCCAAACAAGTTGGACACAAAGAGGCCTACATGGAGACACATCACAATTAGAACGACAAGGCTTAAAGGCAAGGAGAGAATCCTAAAAGCCACAAAAGAAAAGCAGGGAGTCACACCTACAAGGGAGCACCAATTAGACTGTCATCTGATTACTCAACAGAAACATTTCAGGTCAGAAGGGAGTTGCATGAAATAGTCAAGGTGATGAAAAGAAAGGACCTACAACCAAGGCTACTTTACCCAGCAATGCTATCATTTAAAATCAAAGGAGAAATAAGGAGCTTTCCCAGAAAAAGCTAAAGGAGTTTATTAACACTAAAATCAGTACTGCAACAAATGTTTGGGCTTGCTTTAAGAAGAAAAAGAAAAGGAGAAAGAAAAAAAACAGAGGTAAATAGTCTAACAATAAATTGGCACTAAATACATACGTAACAATAATCACCTTAAGTGTAAATGGCTTAAATGCTCCAACCAATAGACATAGGGTAGCTCAATGGATAAGAAAACAAGATCCATATATAGGCTGCCTCCAAGAAACCCATCTCAGACTGAAAGACACACACACACACACCGATAGACTTTCAAATGCTGGAGTGTTATTCTACTGTTGCCTGGAATTAATCCAATTTGATCATGATGCATTATTTTAAAATACACTGTTAGTTTAGTTTCCTAATATTTCTACAATGATTCTTTTATCTATGCTTGTGAAAAGTCAGATCACCTTTCTTGTTCTGTGCTTCATTGATTTTCATGTTAAATTTTTCTTATTTTCTGCTTTTGTTATGGCTTCATTATGTTCTTCTTTCTCCTTTCTGAATTTCTTTTGGCTTACTGTACTTTTTCAAAATTTCTACTGTTTTTTCCCCACTTACTTGATAATTATAAATTCTATTTTTCTTTGTAAATTAAATACATACACACATATATATAAATCTGATTAAATATTGTTATGCAATTATCCAATTTTTTTGTTGTATCTTCTTTTCTTGCTCCCTGAATTGGACATGATGTTGCTATTTTATACAATCTTTTAAGATAGACTTATCTACCTTTTTATTTTTTTAATTAATTTTTGACCATTCTTTTATCTGGAATCATTTTTTTCTGGGATCATTTTTCTTTTTTCTGACATATAGTTTGGAATTTCCTTTGTTAAGGGTATGTTGAAGGAGAATGACCCTATCGTTGTTCTGAAATGTTTTTATTTATTCACATTTTAAATAACAGCTTGTCCTTATATGTAATTACAGGATGAAATGGGTCTGCATTGGTTTGAAAAATTTCTGGTTTACATTTGTAATTTGTGAGGTGTGAGGTCATGTTTGGCCCGGCTTTATCTGCTTGAGCTTCGGACTCCTGAGAGCTCATTAAACTTATGCCCAGTAGAGAAACTGTTTTGCCAGACACCAGGACTATGCCAATGAGGGCCACTGCATATATGTTTCTCAACTTGGCACTGCTGACACCACCCAGGTGGTTTAAATTAAATTCCGGAGACTGCCCAAATTATGCCTGTGTTTATAAATTCTCCAGGGAGACTTTATCTCACTCCTAGCTCACGTTAAGACAGACACATTTTCCGATTGTACAGATTTTGCCCTACTTATCATTTTACAGAAGGCATGGCCCTTCACAGATCACGGTTTTGTGCAGGGCTGAGAGGCAGGACTCAGTTTCGTCTTCCCACCTGCAATGTCCCCACTGCCTTCTTCTTTTTTCTGTCCTGTCCTCAAAACACAGACCTCTAGATAACCCAGGTCAGAAAGTACTCTGAAGGTAACTTTAACTCACCATTGTAAAGCACACAGAACAGTGAGTGACCAGCAGATAGGAAGCATTATATATAACAACACGTTAAATAAATAAATAGAAAATGTCACATAGAAAATGGATGATAGGACCAGGAGTCTTTTTTTTTCAATTGTTGTTCAAGTACAGTTCTCTCCATTTTCCCACCACCACTTTTCCCTGCCCCACCCACCCCTACCTCCCACCCTCAATCTTCCCCTGCTTTGGTTTTGTCCATGGGTCCTTTATACATGTTCCTCAATGACCTTTTCCCTTCTTTCCTCTGTTATCCCCCTCCCCCTTCCCCTCTGGTTACTGTCGGTTTGTTCTTTAACTTAGAGAAATTACAACATTTTGTTAGGCTTGGGGGTAAGTATACAGATCACGCGGTAGTTCTTCCTACTCAACTTCAAATATGTGAAAGGTGAAGGAGTTGAAATAGATTTGCTCTGGTGGCCTAAATGAACAGGACGAAGATTGATCCATCAATATATGGTAGTAGCCATTGCTGTCTGGCAGTAGAAAATATAAAGGACTGAAACACCATTATTTCATTTATTCATTACAAACTTTGATTGCACATATATAAAACTTTACCCATTTTTTAAAAGCTTAACATTAAATTATAAAACCTCAATATTAAAGTTTTCATAACATGATTATTGGCTTCACAATATTTCATCATGTGGAAATGGTGTGATTTATTTAACTATTCCCTTACTGTAGAGTTAATTTTTGCTTTTAAGAGTGCTCTGAAAAAATCCATATAAAATCTTTTTAAAAATCTCTGATAAATTCCTTAGATAATTGCTAGAAGGGCCAAAAGGTCATGAATAAGTTTTAAGAGCATTCAATATTTGTTTTCAATTTGTTTCTGAAAAGGCTAGACCAGTGTACACTTCTGCCAGCAGCACAAGGTCATGCCTGTCTCGTTTCTGTAATTTCCTTCCTGGGTATTTTTACTATAATTTTTAAAGCAGGAACTCATGTTTGCAACCTGTAATACCTAAATAACAGGCGTTGCTCATGTAATACATACTAGATTTGTCTTGTAACACAGACACTTAGATATTGCAAAACTGATCGCCTCAGTTCAATGGCCCTTTTATTTCTTTGTCCTGAGGGAGACTGACTCTTCACAGTTCCGTATGGAATCTGCTTGCAAGCTGTGTTGTTTTGGATGCCAAATGCTACTTCCTTTTGCCACAATAGATATAGAATCTAAAATTAAATCTATTTTAGATTCCTTCTCATATAACACTTTATCTTTTTACAATAGCATGAAGTCCTTGATATCTAAAAAATGATATTGATTAAAAATCAGAGACTATATTCTTTAGAATCTTTTTTTTTTTTACTTTTTAAAATTTGAAGGTTTTGGCATTGAAATATAAATTTTACTCAATACATGGATTATATTGTTATCCATGGTGGTAGAAAGAAACTGAAACTACATTTGCTGATAATGTATTTCAGTAAATTATTTAAATAAGTAAATCAGTAATCCCGCATGTTTGTTTTTGTTCCACACAAAGTTATACTGTGCAAACTTTCCCTGGGCAGAATTATGGTATGTGACCAAAATATCTCATTAGATCAAAAGTGAGTTTTCTACTGGCATGAGTGAGTCAACCTCATTCACTTATACCTTGACGTAATTTTCAAGCAAGTCCTAATGTTCCACAGAGTATCTTGTTTTTGTTAGCGTAGATGATGAATCAAGTATTAAGGAAAGAGAAGGGAGCCAAACATCTAATTAAGCCTGATTAACTATGAAGGAGCAGCTTCACAGACACCCCAGGGGACAGACTCATTCTTTGCCAATGGGATATTAACTCCCAAGCAGTCAGGACATACCGGCTTTCCAGCCTGTGGGGCGGGGGCTGTGGAACAGTGAGGGGGAAATTCCTTTACTGGGCTCTTGTGCAGAAGAAGCCAAAATGGCAACCATAAAGGGGAGGAGACTACCCTGGGATAATCTGGGGAAAAGATGGGGGATAAGGCCACAAAGTCCCCAGAAAATCCAAGGAAGGTCCCAGCACAGCCCCAGCAAGAATCAGAAAATAGGTTGGATAATTTGAAAGATAAAATGCTTATTCCTGAAACCAAGAAAATATACGGAGTATTAGTAGGGACCTCAGAGCAGCTGCTCCTAGAGCCATCCTGCTTTCTACATGCCCAAGGGCATATTATTTCTTTCCAACCCAATATACCTTGCCACTACACTTAAACTACCCCCACACCTGTGCCCCAGAATTCTTTTCTTGTGATATCTCAAGAGCCCATTTTCTCGGGCAATAGTTTAAATGTCTCTTCTTAGAAAGAATGAAAGTCTTCCTCTGTAAAGGCATGAGGAGTCAGTCTATAGGTAGGCAAATTGTTCTGAGGGACGGGCAGCCTTCCTGTTATCCCTGAAAGAACACTGCATAGGCAGCCACTGACCAACTCCTCAGACAAGGAAGGCTGACCTTGACCTCAAATGCTTCTTGACTTCATGGCTGTATTGGATTTAGGCAAATATGCAACTGGAACACAATTGAGTTTAAAAATCAATATGATGAAACAAAAGGTACTTCTTTTCCACACTGTAGTCATCATTTATATTTTAGAAATGCTTCCTTTGATATCTTTAAAAACTGAATTTCAGGAAAGAAAATATAACTGGAAAAAAAGCCATTTTTGTAGGGAAAAATGTGTCTGTGCCATCTGTCTTTAAAGTAGTCATCAACTGTTTTTGTCTAGGTGAATGTAGCAACTCATATTTAAAAGACAGCAAGATACAAACAAAGTGTAACTGGCACCTACTTTGAAAATTAAGTGAAATGTTACTCTTTATGAACTTTCGGAAATGTCAGCCTGAAGTTTAAGGTCCTTTGTCGATCAGTCCCCAAGACTATAGCTCACGTTACATGGCTTCAGAGCCCCGGCTCTTAACCATTGTGCACGTCATGCAGCTGTCTGCTCTCTTCCCTGGTTCACAGCGGCTCGTGATGCCTTGTTCCTGGTTATTCTTCTTAGGGAAACCCTTTCCACTTAAAGATGTATCACAAATTATAAAAATAAATCCACACTGAGACAAGTCACTGTGAAAGTACACAAGACAAAAGACAAAAATCTCTTAACAATTAGCCACAGAGGAAGGAAGAGACACTTGTTAATGATTACAAAGACTTCAGTTTTCAGACTCACACAAAACACTGAGATGTCTGTAACACCAGGACACCCAAAACTGTCAGATCCCATTTCCAGAATGCCTTTGCCTCACCAGTACGTACTTAGCTATAGAGTGTTGAGAGGTGACTATGGGCCAAGTTATCACAGGAAAGTTACTGTACATTCCTTTCATTCTCCAGTATGCCAGCTGCAGACTGTTTACTGTGACCAATCTGGACGGAATAGGTTGTCCTGATAAAACCGTCCTTAGCTCTGTAATCAGTATATGCAACCCCTGCGTGATCCTCATGTATCTCTTAGTAAATTCTGCCAGTCAACATTTGCAAGGAGTTCTGTTCAGGGTCAAGCTTGCTTCTCGTGTCCACGTGGCAAGAGGAATGGATTATACACCTATTGCTATTCTTTCTATTCCAAACTGCAAAAGAATATCAGTGAGGTTACAACAAAATTTTCAACAGCAACAATGAAATCTAGAAGAGATTACTATTGAGAAAAAAATAACTCTGGACTCAGAATTGCATGTTTAGCAAAACCTTTTAAGAACAAGGGAAAAATAAAAATATTATTTATAAATAAAAAACTGAGTTGACTACCTACACATTGTGCAGCATCCAGCAGCATTTAGCAATGGGCTCCAGAGGAAGTAAGATCATCTCAGGTGGTTTGGGGTGCAAAAGGATTGCTGAACAGACAAAGTGCTAAATTTTATCATGTTGTTTATTATGTGAAACTTACATGAATTAATATGAAAACTTTTGAAAAGCAAAAAGAAAAGAAGAAGAAAATCTGATAGAAAGACAAGGACTACTCTAGTATGCTTCCCTTCAAAAAGGTACAAAAAGACATTCAGTCCCACTCAGTTCCTTAAGAGGAAGGCCCAGGATACGCTGGCAGCACACGGCAGGGGACTGGCAAGCATTTTAGAGGAGTTTCAAGACGCCCAGTTACATTGGCGCACGGGCTATGTGGTGACATTGGTGCACAGGCTATGTGGTGAGACAGCAAGGAGTCTGGAGGGTTGTGAAGGGGCCCTGTGACCGGGCGTCTGACAGCTCTGCTAGGCAGTGTGACTTTTATGCTTTTGTATGCCAGCCCACAGTTTCTACACTGTTTCTAATATCTACTTATATCATTGTACTTACACTAGATTATGGCCATTTAATGGTCACGCTGTCTTTCCTATTATAGTGTGAAGCCCTCTATAGAAATATCTAACTCGATTTTTGTATTATCAGATACTTAGCAGCTCCTGGTGCATAGTCATTGCTAAAAACATGCCCACTTGCCCACTTAATGACTAAAATACTTAACATTATGTTCCTTGGCTGCCTCAGATAGATTTAACTACTTTATTTGTCTGTGGTCCCATATAGCCTGTACATATCCCTAACATGACATGTACTTGTTAAAAAACCTTGTCTCTTTTAGACTACTAACCCTCAGAGGATAAGGTTAATCTTTTTATCTCTTATTTCTGTTCCAAGACACTTCATAAATGTTAGTTTGGTAAGTGAATATGAGTGTGCATGTGTTAGTGTAGCAGATGAAACCAAACTCCAGGATGGGTTGAGTTATGTGAGACACACCCTCCAGGAGCAGACAGAGTCAGCGGCTCACTGGAGTTCGCTGACACCACTTCGTGACAGTCAGTTGATAAATACTCAGAGGTCCTGTGAGCTAGTGGATAGCCCATTAGTATCAGGAAATTGATCGTGATAAGAACAATGTACACCATGGAAATCAACAAATGCTGTAACGAGGGTGTGTTTTTACTTTTGTTTTCCCCAGAAAGCCAGCTGTAAAACATTTACCAGCACCCACATTCAGACCCCTTATCCTTGGGTGATGTTTACGCATGTTATATCTTGGAAGGAAAGATGGAAGACTCTGCGAATAAGCAAGGCAGGATCCAGTTTCTCTACAGCTGTTTTCGTACAGACCCAGATCACTCACCAGGCGATTCCCTCGCTCCCTCCTGCCAAACCCGGGCTGTGAGGTCACTGATTCTAATGCGTGGCAAACTGTATTAGCTACGCTAGATGCCCACCAACAGATGACTGATTTTCCACAGACCGAGAGGCTCATGTGGGAAGGGTTTTCCCTCTTCCACACATGGAGGAGTGGACCAGAAAGAATAATTTGTTTGGCCAGATGTTTGTAGCTCCTCACAAGTTACATTACTTGCTATTTTTTGTCAATTTGTATCATTTTCTTCATTTTGCATGTTTGAAACTCAGATTCTGAGTAAAGTCATGATCTTACGCTCATAATATGGACACAGAATGGATTTCGCTGTATAAAATGAAGGAATTGACTTAGGTTTAGTAGAAGAAAAAATTGTAAGATGATGTAAACGGAAGTCCTAAAATAAATAAACAAGAAAATAGTATTAGTAGTTATACTGTGTAAATACAAACTAAACTTAGCCAATTTGGCCGAATATACCATGGTAAGGATGGCAAGGTATCTAGAGCATTAACTCCTTCAGACAGTAAACACTATTGGCACAACTACTGCATGTCAGGCCCAGTGCTAAGTGCATAGGATCCATTGGCATGCAAATCAGCAGCGTTTGAGCCTTCCATGAAGTTTAAAATCCAGTGGGGGACCTGACAGTGAAACAGACAATTCAAACACAGATGTAGTGAGTGGTTCTGATGAAGCAGTGAACAATCACCGGCTCCAGCTCCCGCCCTAAAACAGAGAATGTTAGTTCTACCATGCACCTTCCAAGGGATGTGTCTTCCTTTGACTTCAAGTCATCTCAGTTGTAATATGACTCATTAAATTCTCTTTGTTGGGAGCAGTATCAATTGATTCTGACTATCATAAGCCAAACCAGAGATCTGTCAGAAGACTACAGAAACAGCTCACGGAATCAAAAAAGAGATCAGAATACAAGAAGGGAAGGAAGAAGGCATCCCAAAGCAGGAGGCTGTGAATATATTTGTCCAGATTCTCACTGTCATTTAAAGAACTGAGCTCAGCTAACTCTCAAGCTCCCTATCTTTTGATTGATAAATTTGGCTCTGAAATCCACTCTTGGATCAAATAACTATGGCTATGTTGACAAGGATATTTTCTATAGATACAGCCCTTAGGAACCCTTACTTCCTACTGTTGGGGTTGGCTACCTGGGAAAGCTGACTTGTGGGTCTCTTAATCACCTCAGAAGGTGACAATAGTATCAGTTACTAAAAATGCATGTAGGAAAGAAGCACATAAGCAGATAAGAAAAGCTAATAGGCCCTGGCCAATGGCGCAGTTGGTTGGAATGTCATCCTGTACACCAAAAGGTTTCCGGTTTGATCCCCGGTCAGGGCACACACTTAGGTTGTGGGTTCAGTCCCCATTTGGGGCACGTAGGAGAGGAAACCAATAAATGTATCTCTTGCACATCAATGTTTTTCTCTCTCTCTCTCCCTCTTTCTTCCCTTCTCTCTAAAAATTAATAAACATAGCTCTCACCACATGGTTCAGTTGGTTGAGTGTCGTCCCGAAAAGCAAATGTCTCTCATTTGATTCCTGGTCAGGGCATGTGCCTGGGTTGTAAGTTCTAGCCCTGGTTGGGGTGCCTGCAAGAGACAACCAATCAATGTTTCAATGTTTTTCTCACAAATTGATGTTCCTCTCCCTCTCTTTACCCCTTCTTTCTCCTCTCTCTAAAAATTAATAAATCTTTTAAAAAATTATTAAACATATTCTCAAGTGAGGATTAAAAAAAAAGATAAGCCGATAGGGGTTGAAACAGCCAGAGTAAATGCAGAGAGTTTCTGACTGCCATTGTCACTCCTGATCCACCCAGAAGGATCTATTAATTAGCCATATTCAAGAACCCTGCCACTCAGGACTGGCTTTCTGAAGCTGTTTCTCTGAAGCAAGAAGCAGCACAAGCTTGTAGCGTTCACCATGTCCTCTTCAAATCAACTCTGTTCATCCAATCAATTCTGGGTTTGTTTGCTTTTTTTTTTACACACTACCGTAATTCACACCAGAAAACAAACATTTGAAGAGAAGAAACCTTCTGTAAAACACGGGACGCATACTATTTAACAGCATCAAATGCCATGGACCCAGGGTGTGAGTGCTTGGAGTCTGCTGCAAATCGCTTGTGCTGTAACTCTCCACAGTGCCGTGGACCAGCTAACAGCCATCCAGCTAACACTCAGCTCCTTTCCTCTGCATGGTCTTAAGGGTCAGGAAAATTTCCCAGACAATCAGGGTGGTGTAAAACTTTATCCCTTCTTTCTTTCAATACTATTACTATGGCCTGTATTTTTCCAATGGACCTTGGGTTCTATTTTGTCCATTGAAAATATCCTTGCTAATTGCCAAGTTGCCTTTGGTGCAACTTTTGTCCTAGGATTCATTATCAGTCTTTTAGAAAGAAATGTTATCATATTCCTAGGCAGTTTCATCTATTACCTTAGTGTTAATATTTATACACATTTTTATTCTTACTTTTATACCTGTAGTTCAGACATTTCCCTGTGGTTCTAAAAAGCCTATGAAATACATCTTACTGTCTATTCTTCCTAAAATTTAAATTCAATGTTTCCAGGTGAATTTTCTTCTTGCCTGGAAAATTCACTTCTCCTATTTTTGCTATTGAGTGGACATTGTCAGCTGCTGTTGGCCAATTCCTTTAACTACTTCCCTTTGTGTTTGTAATTCTCACATGTAAGTTCTGCCTTCCTAACATAGAAGGCATTAAGCATACACCCACAAACACCTTTGTATCTACAGTACAAGCATAAGAACGGGATTTTATACATTATATATAATAAAAGAAACTTTAGAAACTTCTATAGCACTGAGTATTCCTTGTCAAAATAGTCAGATATTAGATCTGACTGAGGGGTCAGTTGTACACTATGACATTTAGTTGGTCTCCAAAGTCTTTCAATTTCCCTCAGGATGATACAAAGTCTGTTCAGAAAGTATCCAGCCATGTGCTATGAAAACTAGAGACATCTACTGAAGAAGATACAAGATACAAGAAACACTGTACATAGGACAATGATGCCTCAGCCTTCTTCATAGTTGGCACCTTGGGACTTTATACAGTTCTCCCATTTGCCATCAGTTTCCCCATTGTATTTTCCTGAATCTCATCATGGGTCTGAAATCGCTTCCCTCTCAGAGGTGATTTTAGTTTTGGGAAAAGCCAGAAGTTGCAGGGTGCCATATCTGGGCTGTAGTGGAGCTGAGTCACCCCAGTTGATTTGATGTTTTGCCATAAAACTCTGCAGGAGATGTGATGCACGAGCGAGCATGTGGTGATGAAGCTGCCAATCACCGGTTGCCAAACCTTCAGCCTTCTGAGTCATCCAAATAGTTTCTTTGGAGGAATGTTCAAGCTTAACTCAAAATTTGATGCAGATTTGTTGCTCTACTTGCTCAGTCATTTTGAATATGAGGGCCACACAGTACACATGCTCACTTAATGGCATCTACCACCCCCACTGACTGGTACAGTGAAGTTGTCATTTTTCATGCATGTGCATTCCAGTCTACTCTCCTTGGCTGCCAGGTTACATGGATGTCACATAAACGGTTCTCGTTATAGTAACAATGATTGGACTTTTTCTGGACAGACCTCATAGTGTGTCCTCATATATAGTGTCCTTAACATCCTCCTTTATAATTGATCCTTACTAATCTATATGACTTGGTGTCACATCTGTCTTGTTACATAGAAGCAGGGAGCTACTACCTTGCATACAATGCTCACATTTTAAACATCTCAAGGTACACTACTCAAAGACAATCACCCTTTCAACCTTTTTACAGTTACTAAATTAAATACAGTTACTTTGTTTTGTTCGCATGTCCTGTCCTTTGGGTACAAGTTGGCTATGGTTTGACAGAAAACTGTAAATTGACCATGTTTCCATATATGTTTTATATTACATAAGATATTTTTAGATTTATAGACTTTTATTTTTTATGTTCATTTAATGGATATAAATATAACTTAAAGAGAATTTATTTAAGAGTCAAGTTAGTGCTCCCCCTGTTGTTCAGGAGATAGTCAGAAAGTTTGGGATTGAAGGCAAACTTGGATAAAGAACACATTCTACGGAATGCTGAATGAACAGCTTTTGAAAGAAATTTTCACTTAATAAGGTAATCAAGTAATAAGAAACTGACTTGGCTGAGTTTTTGGCTGGAACCAGAATAGCAACAACTTTGCAGGGAAAGCTTCTGAGAATACTGCCAGTAGAGATTCAAACCCACTCTTGTTCTTCTAATCGTGCAGCTCTCCATCAGGGCTGTGCAGGTCTGAGAAGTCCTGGCTTCAGCTCCATTCATGAACTGGTACGGAGCAGGTTCTCGACAGACTGGTGACCCCATGTTCCCAGGCTCAACTGCTGGGCACGCTGCTTCAAACCAGTTTCTTTTGTGAAGCACTTTGGAACTGAACAAAATAGTGGGTAAAGCTTAGAATGGCTCATTATTCTCCTGGATATAGAAATTAAAAGGGACTGGGATATTTCTTTTAACAAAGTCTAGGCTACTTAGGAAGGAGGGAGGTAGGGAGCTAACATTTACTAAATGCCTCGTCTGTGGCTCACTGTGCTAGAAGCTCAACAGGTCACCATGTTAAATCTTCAAAAAGATATTTTCTATGCAAAATATTTTTCTATTTCTAAGGTGATGAAACAGGTTCATAGAAGTGGTCATTTTTACCATTGCACACATTTAGTAAGGAGCAAACAAAGGATCAATTCTAGAGATGTCTGATTTAAAAAATCATGCTCTTTCTAAAATATGCCTTTTTTTTTACAAAGTTTGCCTTAGTTCTGGATTTAGTTTCTTACACAAAATGAGATAGCTCACTTAAAATTAACCCCTATGTTTCATAAATGACTGGCTAACTAGTTATTCCCTTCTGAATCAAATAAAAATTAATAAAATCATATTTATAAGAGCTGAATGTTGATGTTATTGGTAGCATAAATTATTAAAAAGGGAGAGAAAAACTTGAACATGTCCATTTTTAAAGATGTTGAAGAAAGAGATATATGGCAGAACATACTCCTAACTTATTAACTATTTCCATTATAAAAATGTAATAACAACACTTAGAATTTAATTCAACATCTCAGACAGATTTTGATATTCTGTTCTCTACTAAAACTAGTAAAATAAATGAAATCAAAATGCCTTTTGTGAATAAAGGCCAGAGACAAGCCAAAAATTGTCTTTGAATGAGAACACACACTTTACAGGGCCAAGAAATCTCTGTACACTTTCACGTGACTGAATTAGGAACAGAAGGCACTAACTATAGTGAGGGCTAGAGAGTATTGCACATTTTTGCAATGTTGTAGCTATTTCCATGACTAAGAATATGATGTCTTGGAATCATTACACAGCCAGGAACCTTTCACGTACAGACTAATTGGCAGGACAAGTGTGTACTTCATCACAGTGACTGCATGCTAGCAAGCTGGGTGGAATCTTCACAGCAATAGGATCAACCCAGCTCACAGGCAACCCATTCGCCACCCTGTCTCCCCAAACTCATAATTCCCTTTGAGGGGCTCAACACTGACAAAATCTGAGGCCACGTCTGTCTAACATCAAGGAAGGATCTTTGTAAATATGCAGCATTGCATCAAAAATACAGCTTTTTGCCTGTGGAATGCCAAGTTGATAGGCATTCATTTATCTTCCCATTCATTGATCACACAAAGTTTTCTTTTCTCATTTGGATGCTTGGTATCATTTAAATGTGGTCCAGAACTTGTTCAGAAATTAAAAACACTCCTTTCTTACAAAGTTGGAATTGCCAGCATGATATCACCGTTTGTATATAAATAACAGGCATATCAATTAGGCTGTTCCCTCCCTCACACGAAGCAGACGGCACACTCTGACGCCTTCTTTCCAGGGGAAGCTTGTTTTGGCATTTCCAGTTTATAGTTTATAAAAGACTTAATCCAACACTGTACTTCTATTTTTACTTTTGCAAAAACTGAACCTCAGAAACATGAGGGCTTTTCAGGGTATTTTAGCTCCACGGGACCGCACTGAGAGGCCCAGTCTTCTGTGGTAAAGGCCGGCGCACAGCTCCTGACACAGCTTCTTACTTTAGGCCAGGCGGCTCACTAACGGTGGCTTCTCTTAGCTCAACCACTGCAAAAGTCACCTTGAGTTATTGTGTAACACCAACCTCAGGCAACTTTACCCATGGTGTTGTCGTTATTAACATTAGAATCACAAAATTTTATAGCTAGACGGAAACTTCTGGATCATTGGAGTTCCTCTCCTTTATATTAGAAAGGAGGAATCAGAGGCCAGGCGAAGTGTTGGTTTAGATAGAAGGCTATTACATGAACCAAGGTGAACTTGTAGGGTTTTCTACAGAACAAGCCCATGAAATTCTTAGGCACATGACTCAGAGTAACAGGCAAGGAATGAGAAGAGACAGAGAGAGATGGTCTGCACCATAAAAATTCGTGAAAGGCAAGAACCGTCTCATGTCTAAAGTGCAGCAGCTCACAGGGTTGCTGCACAAGAAGGGTGCCATTTTTCAGGGGGAGACTTTTCTGCTGGGACCTGGCTGGCTGGTTTTACCTGGTAAACTGAAACTCCCAGGCCTTCTTTTTGGCATTGATTGGAGTTGTTGCTAACCTTGATCTAAGAACTCTTTTTCTGCACCCCAGAGAATTTCCATTTAAAAAAATGATAGTATGCATATGTATATTGATAGTCTGTACATTTTGAACGGGTAAAAATTTCTACCTCTTCTTTTCTAAAATATCTTACTGTTACCAAACAGCGAGCGGGGTCCTGCTGCCTGTTGCCACCCTCTGGGCAAAATTCCAGAGGTAAAGGTTGGGTGATAAAGGAACGAACTTTTTGTCAAAAGCTACACAATTTGGGAATAACAGCTTCCCATATGCGTTAGTCACTTATGCCTTTCAATTAAGGCTAAACTCTTTAACACCTGAGTTCCCCCATCATTTCTCCTGGTAGCTCTCAATTACCTTATTTCTATAGGAATAATGTACAAACTAAATCAACCTAAGATACAAAAGCTAGGCTGTTTTGGAAGGATGTCAGGCTTCTGCCTCACAGCCTGTCCCCTCTACAACACCCAAAGAAGAATAACTCTGCCACACTGCGCCAGGCCAGCCCGATCCTAGGCTGCACCTGGAGTTTTCTCTCCCACCCGAAATCCTTCCAAAAAACCATCCTTCGGGACGCGCAGGCAACTGCCACATGGTCATCCAGGCATCCTAGAGGAAGAGAGCCCAGAGCCAGTCTCTGCTCTCTTTTTATTTTAAGTCTTCTGGCCCGTAATTCTGTGTGCCCAGGAGGCATTCAGCTTCTCAGCCAGTCCCACTTGGGCTGCTTACCACTGCCTCGTGCAGCCTCTTCCTATGGCCCCTCCCCACTCCTTCCCAGTGATTGGATCAGATCTCTCTGTATCATTAGCTCCACCCTCTCTTTAGCTCTTTGATTTTATTCTGCTTTTATCCATCCATTTGTTTGTTTTTCTTCCTTATTATATTCACTCATTTCACATTTATTTTTTTCTTTTTGTAAAAAAGAGTTTTATTTATTTATTTTTAGAAGGAGGGAGAAAGAGAGGGAGGGAGGGAGAGAAACATCGATGTGTGGTTGCCTCTCACACACCCCCTCCTGGGGACCTTGCCTGCAACCTAGGCAAGTGCTCTGACTGGGAGCTGAACTGGTGACCCTTTGGTTCACAGGCCAGAATGCAATCCACTGAGCCACACCAGCCAGGGCTCATTTCACATTTATGAAATACTTGCTTTATATAAATGTATATTTCACATCCTGGATGAGATATAAAGATGTATATGTTCTTTATTCTGAAGAATTTAATAGTGTCCTGTGTCAGATAGATTTGTAAACAGATAATTCACAATAGCAGAACACTACAAAAAATATAGAATTGCTGTTGGAGCACAGGAGAGAGTATTGCTGACTATACTTGGGGACATCTGAAGTAGAACTGGAAGAATGAGATAACTTGGCCAGACAGAATGAAGAAAAATTCTTCCGTGCATGAAAGAATTAGCATGGCAATTCGTAATAGCATGGGCAAAAGCACGAGTTATAAACGGGACTGTGATGTTTCGTAAATGACAAACTTTTTCATGGGGCACAGGAAAGAGATGCTTTTGATATAACATCAGCAGAAGTTGTGTGACTGGGTGGATGTTGGAAAAAAGAAGCTGCAAACTGTCTAGCATAGAAAATAAAATAAATAGTGTTTATTGTAGATACATCTTTAAGCAAGTCTAGTAATTTAGCATAGAGTTCAGTTTGGGACACTCGAGAAGGGATAGAATCCGGAGGTCATTTGTGAACAGTCATTAGTCTGCCTTTTCAGTAGTTACACAAACAGTTGTCACTAAAATAGGTGGTCTTGCTTGGTTCTCAGTAATAAGGAGATAAAAGAACATGTAAAATACAGTCACAGATACTAACTTAAAAATACTTTATTTCTTACTATTGATAATAAAAGTTGAACCGCATTTCTACTGTATGCAGTTCATTAGCCCAGGAGACGTAATTAGAAATGTGGCCCAGATTTCCAGTATTATCAATTTTGCAATTAGTTGAAACACTTACACACACATAACTTGTAATACTAGTTATTAAAATAATTTGAATTAGAATGAATGCAGTGAATACAGCTTGTACAAAGGTAAAACACATATACTACAAATAAATTAGATCATGATGGAAGAAATAGAGGGAAATAAAGCCATTTTCTACATACTGATTTATACCAATATGTAATATGATTCCCTGCTTACTTGGTGCAAACATCTATTGTTCTATGATGTATCTACATAATCTATTACAAAGTATTATTAACCATTGGATTAGAACAATATATTTTATATATGTTCTTTTCTTTTTTCTAAACTTTTTATTTTAAAATGATTTCCAATTTATAGATAAGGTGTAAGAAAAATTTGAATAAATTATATTATCACAGTAGTTATCAAACTCAGTAAATACAGCATTGATACAATAGTTTTGTCAAATTTATAATCTTTATTACAATTTTGACAGTTTTCTCATAATATTTATGTAGTATTTTTCCCTTCAGTAGAAGATGAATCTAGAATCATACAGTGCAGAAAGCTTTCTTGTCTCTGTATTCTGTCATCTGAAGTAGTTCTCCAGCCAATGACATTGATATTTTGAATGATTTTCAATGACATTGAAAATTATTTTATAGAACTTTCCTGAATTTGTATTTGTCCGATGTTTTCTCAGAGTTGGGTCCAGGTTAGAATGCTTCAGAAATGATGCTGTGTCCTTTTTAGAGTGTCATATCTGGAGGCCCATGGTGTCCACCTAGTCCCTCCGTGGTGATATTAATTTTGATTCTTTTGCTATACTGCATAATTACTAACTTTCTCATTGAAACCATTAAACAACATTTGGAGGAGACACTTTGAGATTACGAAAACACTCCGCTCTTCATCAAACTTATTTCCTACTCCTTACATTTAAATCTATCCTTAGATTATTCTTGTCCAAAGAAATGGAGGCAAAATGTTGACTTTACAACTTGAGGACCCCTTCCACATTTGTCAGCTGTCCTTTTACTCTCAGGAAGAGCCCTTCCCTCTCCTCCATCAGTCTCCACAGTGGATTTAGGAATTCTGTCTTGTTCTAAAAGATTTCCTCTTATTTACTTGAGTAATTGAAATGTCTCACATTGCTAAGGTGGAGACATTTCAGGCTGCCTTCTGTGTTATTTTTTTATACTTCCATTCTTTTCATTTTTATTTATTTGCTTGTTTTGGTGAGCACTTCCTTAATTTCTGATACAACAATGTGTTCCAGGCTCATCTTGCACTTTCTTTGCCCCAATTCTAAAATCAGTCATTTTATTTTATCATCTTTATGGAGTCATTTAAAAGATTTCACTTTTCAACATTTATGCTCTGGTTGGAAGGCTCAGTTGGTTAGAGCATCATCCCGTACACCGAAAGGTTGCAGGTTCAGTCCCCACTAGGGGCATGTACTGGAGGCAACCAATCAATGTTTCTCTTTATTTCTCTCTCTTTATCTCTATCTCTCCCTTCCTCTCTCTAAAACAGATAAGCATGCCTTTGGGTAAGAAATATATATACATTTTTTTTCCTTTTCCACATTTAAAACATAACCCAAAGGCTTATTTTGGCATTCTAGATCTATTCTTTGTTATTGCTTGCTGAGTTAATGAGGAAAAATAGTAAAATGTTTTTTAAACAAATAAGCAGCTCACTTTTAAAAAATTAATCACACTTCTGTGGATTAAAATTCAACACGAAGAGATCTCTAATAGAACTTGTAAATCAGAGAACACTGAGCTGGATCAGAATATTTTTCTTGGCTTCTGGGGCGTGTTAACAAGGACTGAGGTGCTAATCACACAATGAAGTATCGCTGAAGTGATGGGAGCAACTGGAAGCTCTATATTTGTCTGCCCGACATCTGCTGTGCACTAATTCGGGACATCTATCAGTTCTGGTGACACAGCCCTTCGCGTTCTGTCACAATTGTCAGCAGTAAAAATTTGCTTTCAACACTGATTTTTAAGCAGTTTGAAAGAGCACAGGTTATTTTTATTAATATGATATTTTTATTACACAATCCAATAATGACATTCTGCTTTTCAAAATGAAATATTGATATATTCATTGATCAAAAATATTTCACTTAAATTACATCAGAAGATAAAAATGGGTTAAGTTTGGAAATGGATTAATACACCCTGATTCTGAAGGGGAAGAGGAAGATCAAGAAATTGAAAACTTATTTGGAAAAATAATGGAGAACTTCACCATTCTGGTAAAGGAAATAGACTTTCAAGAAGTCCAGGAAGCTCAGAGGGTCCCAAAGAAGTTGGACCCAAGGAAACTTGCACCAAGCACATCACAATTACACTACCCAAGATGAAAGCTAAAAAGAGAATCTTAAAAGCAGCAAGAGAAAAGGAGACAGTTACCTACAGAGGCGTTCCCATAAGACTACTAGCTGATTTCTCAAAAGAAATCTTATGGTCAAGAAGGGGCTGGAAAGAAATATTTGAAGTCATGAAAGGCAAGGACTTACATCCAAGATTACTCTATCCAGCAAAACTATGATTTAAAATGGAAGAACAGGTAAAGTGCTTCTCAGATGTGGTCAAGTTAAAGGAGTTCATCATCACCAAGCCCTTATTATATGAAATGTTAAAGGGACTTATCAAAGAAAAAGGTGATCAAAACTATGAATAGTAAAATGACAACAAACTCACAACTATGGACAACTGAACCTAAAAAAAAAAAAAAAACTAAGCAAACAACTATAACAGGAGCAGAATCTGAGAAATGGACATCACAGGAAGGGTTATCAATGGGGAAAAAGTACAGGGAATAAGAAGTATAAATGGTAGGTGCAAAATAGACAGGGGGAGATTAAGAATAGTATAGGAAATGGAGAAGCCAAGGCATTTATATGTACAACCCATGGACATGAGCTAAGTGGGGGGAATGCTGGTGGGAGGGTGCAGGGTGTAGGGGAAAAAAAGGGAGAAAAAAATGGGACAACTGTAATAGTATACACTATTACACCTTAAAAAATAAACTACACCTTAAAAAAACAGACCTTGATTCTAAGACAAGGCATTACACAATGACATGTAATTGCCATCTGACCAATTTTGTTTCTTTGGTCCATTTACAAGTTATAGAAATCACACCATGGTACTTTGAGTGATGCAAATTATGTACTTTGGGAGGCACATCTGAGGAAACCCTAATGACACACAAAGGAACGATTTTGAAATAAATGTTGCTGTTTTTTTTCTGTGAGTACTGTTTTTCTTCTAGAAGCCTTTTTGTATTTTTGGGACTTTTTGAAAAAAAGCAAAGACAAAGAAATATCTTTTTTCCTTTTCAGTATTTTGGCCAATATTCCTAAAGCAACAAATATGGTATGGTATGGTATGGTTGGTATGGTATAAGAAATATTGTACAACATTTAAAAGCTTTTTCCAAGCTTTGGATGTGGCATCAGCAACTTAGGGGTTAATTTAGAAGACCCCGAGTCTGCGCCTCACCAGCTGAGTGACAAGTGGCATGAGGACCGGCTGACTGTGTGTAGAGAAGTTTCCGGGGCTGCCTTCCAGATTTCTCCAACATGTGGGACGCTCGCTGTCTGACGGCAGGGAGCCTGCCAGCATGCTGCAATCAGACAGCACGGGGCTGGGAGCCAACTGGGTCTCTTTTTGAGTTGTGGCCACTTTTAAAGCTGTATAAACTTACACAAGACCCTTAAACTCACAAATTTCACTTTCCTGTGTATTAAGTGAAGGGTGATAACAACCATTCCATAGGATTATTTTGAAGTTTAATTGAGATAACCTAATGAAAGTGCTTTTAATATTTTGAAGTGTTATATGTGCTTATTATTATTATTAATGTTAACATTACAGGTTTGCTTTCATCTTGTCTGGATGGTCAGTCCCTGACTTTGAAATCAACACGCTTAGACAATGCTAAATATGTGAAAACCGTCATAAAACACCTTTACTAAGAATTTTATTCCATCAAGTGCTGTCAAAATACTTTTATAAATACTCATTTATTCTGAACAACCACTTATAAAGTACCTATAATTTATCACCTATAAATGTATCACTTATTCCCATTTGCGAATGAGAAAAATGAGGAATGGAAATGTTAAATAATGGACCCAAGAGTTTTAGTTGGCAAAGCTCATATTTGAACTTAGATCTGCTGGACTCCTGTCTTCCATTAATTCCTATCTTCAGTGTCAACTCTGTTATACGTCTTATGAACTTTCATTCCCAACCAGAACAAAGCGGAGACATTAGAGGAAGGAAGAATTTTCTATGGGCTATAATAAACTGTGTGTGGGACTGGGGATGCTCATCGGTGAACTTTATTGTGAACAACTGAAAATGTCCTCAGAGATAATCACTGTGAAAGCTTAAAGGTAAAGGAGAACTTAAAAGATGAATTTGTTTTCTGTTTTTTCCAGGTGATAGACTGCCACCCCAGAAAACTGGGAGACAAGTCTCTGTAAAGGGTTGTTTTTAAAAGATCAGTAAGAAAGTACAGCTCCTCTTTTTTCAGTTTTGTGAATTAAAACAAAACAAATTCACTAACCAACAACAAAGCCTAGAACCAAACAGTTACCAGTTACTCTAAAAACAAAAAAAGTTGGATTAGCTGAAATCTAAGACACATGGTTCTTATTAAGAGACCAAATAACAAAAATAGATTAATAGGTTATTTTACAATTTGCTTACTATCCCATACCATGTTGAGTTAAAGCTCTCAAGAGAGACAACATATCAAAGTCTGTCTGGAAAAAGTCCAACCATTGTTAATTACAAGAAAGGTTTGCACAACATCGATGTAACCTGGCAGCCAAGGAGAGTGGACTGGAATGTGCATGCATGAACAATGACGACTTTGCTGTATTAGTCAGTGTGGGTGGTAGACTCCATTGAGTGAGCGTGTATACTGTGTGGCTGTTGCATTCAAAATGACTGAGTGAGTGGAGCAATGAATCTGCATCAAATTTTGCGTTAAACTTGAACATTCCACTGTGGAAACTATTTGGATGATTCAGAAGGTTTTCAGAGATGATGCAATGAGTACAACATAAATAAAGTGTGGCAAAAATGCTTCAAAGATGGTCAAGAATCTGTTGAAAGTGATCCATGTTCTAGAAGGCCTGCAATAAGCAGAACACCTGAGAATGTTGAACATGTGAGGGCTGCAATCAACAGAGATTGGCAACTGACAGTTCAAGAGCTAGAAGCTAATCAGGATTCCAAAAACTACTGTTTCTGAGACTCAACACAGGATCTTGGCATGAAACTTGTGGCAAAACCCATTCCGTGGCCTCTGCTATCATAGCAGAAGGAACTTCGTGCTACAGTTGCTAATGACTTGATTCAAACGACTACCAGTGAACCAGACTTTCTCAAGAAGGTCATAACTAGAGACAAATTGTGGGTCTATGGCTATGATCCAGAAATGAAGGCCCACTAGTCCCAATGGAAGTTGCCTGGTTCTCCACACCCAAAGAAGGCAAGGCAAAGTCACAGCAAGATCAAGATGTTAACTGCATTTTTTGATAGGGAAGGTGTTGTGTATCGTGAGGACGCCCCTCCAGACCAAACAATTAAAAAGGAGTACTACCACAATGTTCTTTGTGGGTTGAGATGCAGGAGGATGAAGACAGCTGCAGCTATGGGCAACTGGTGATCGGCAGCTTCATCATGACAATGTGCCCACTCGTGCACCACATCTCATGAAGAGTCTTTGGGGAAACATCAAGTCACACAGGTGACTCAGGCCCACTACAGCCCCGATTTGGTGACTGCAGATTCTGACTTTCCCCAAAACTAGAATCACCTTTGAAAGGGAAGATATTTCAGAATGTTGGTGAGATTCAGGAACCTATGGCAGGGCAGCTGATGGTGATTTCCAACAAAGGATGTTGTAGAGTGTTTTGAACAGTGGAAGAGATGCTGGGAGAACTATGTGAGGTCCCAAGGTGCCTACTCTGAAGGAGACTGAAGTGTCATTGTCCTATGTACAATGTTTCTTTTATCTCGTATCTTCCTCAGTAAATGTTTTGATTTTTCCGCAGTACGTGGCTGAATACTTTCTGGACAGACCTCGTGCATGGTTGTGGTTGGATTTGCTCTACTTGCTTTTGTTCACTTTTATTTCCTAGCCTTAAAATACTAATTTACTGATTATATTAGTTGGATTTTGCTTCATAGAGAGCCATACCACAGCTTAGCACCATACAGCAACAAACATTGATTTTGGGCTCCTGACATTTTGTTCGGGTTCTGCTGGTCTGCAGGTCTTTTGAGTGTCTGCAGCCAGCGCAGGTTGGCTGGGGGTTGGTCTGGGAGGCCTCCACTGTCTCTTGTCCATGTGACCTATCATCCTTGTCTCTTGTCTATGTGACCTGTTATACTTGACCTGACTAACTAGCCATGTGGGCTTGTTCTTATAGGCAAGCTCCAAGGTGCAAGTGTTTGCTAACCTTCTGCTGCTTGCGTCTCCTTTGCTAATACCCAAATCAAAGATGCAAAACAGATCCCACCTTTTGATGGAAAGATCTGTAAAGTTAAATTGCAATGACATGGGTTCAGGAGGAGAAAGAATTTGTGGCCATTTTTAGAATCCATCACATTGACCTGCATTTCAATATGAGCAATATAAAATTATAAATAAATTTATAATAAATAAGTGTATTTAATTTATTTATACATAGTCTTTTACATAAATACAGATTGCAGTTTCCTACTGTTCTGAGTTTTCTTGCATTGAGGCCTATTTGCACCTCTATCTTGTTGTCTATTATAGCTCTTATCTCAGGGAAGAGACTCTATGTCATGGTAAAGTGAATATGTTAGACACCTGTTCTCTTTTTGTAATGTTTCCTTATCAGTTTTTTTGGTAAGTTAATGGCACCTTTGCTCTTCCTTTTGGAAATGGCCCCTCTCTCATCCCAAATTTGAACAGGTGGAGGGCAAGCAATGCATATCATTTAAACTATGCAAATCACCATCTCTTAATAATTTAAATCTGAAGTGGTCATGCATGGACATAAGACAAGGTCTTAAGATTACTATGCGAGAGTGTCTGTGACTGCAATTTCCAAAGATGCCCTAGTTCCTATAGCTTAGAATCTTATTCAGCATTTCCTTCAGTTCTGTGAATTTGTACCTTAGAAATATTTTGCTTTAAATAAATACATATACATTTAACATATACATAAATTTATTATATACAAATTTTATGTAAAGCAGAACATTTATGAAGATACAAATATATATCTTAAACAAATATGCATGTGTTTAACAAAAGTTTCGTTGGCTTTTGTTTTCAGCCAATAATTAATTAATTAAATTAATTAAAAAAAAAGATATTACAGGTCCTGAATCTCAAAGCCTTACTCAATCAGTACATTCTCTCATTCAACAAATGTATGTCCAGGTATGTCCAGGTCCTGTTGTATGTGGTTGGGATATATCAGTGAACACAGCAGACAGAAATTCCTGACTCCTAGAGTTAATGTCTTAGGAAAAGACTGCATGGCTTCAATGGCTCTAAGAATTCACAGAAGGGTTGATCACTGGGCTCTGAAATGCTCAGAGCAGGCTTCATGGGTAAAGCAATGGTGAGCTGTGCATTTAACTGAGTAGGACTTAGAAAAAACAAATAACACAATAGTAAATGTATTTCTGCAATTTGACATGCATTTTTAGAGTTAGAATATTAATGTTTTAGTTGTTATTTATAACAAAACTTCTGAAATCTGCATATAAAGGTGCAAATAAAGCCAATCTTGATGTAAATCCGTCAAAGACTTTCCATTGCTTATAGGGTAATATCCAACATCCTTAGCAGGCTCCTCCAAGATCTGGTGCCAGCATACCTATAACGCTCCTTCTTCAGCCTTTCTTCTCTTCGGTCAATGAACTCTCGCTGCACTGGCCTACTTTCAATCCTCAGAGCTTCTGAAGCTTCGAGATAACCTTTATGATCTCTTTACTCAGAAGGCATTTTCCCCATTAGGTTGCTTAACTAACTCCTACTTTTCCTCCACCTTTCAATTAATTGACATTTTCTCAGGGAAGCCTTTCTTGATGCCCTGGACTAGACAAAGGCCTCTATTATGTGCTCTTGATGTCCTGTATTTTTCCTTATTAGGAAGTTAATAGAGTATAATTAAATAATAACCTGTGTAATTACTGGCTTAATGTGTGCCTTCCCACTTGATTGTAAATATCTTTGAGGTCATTCAGCATTTGTTGGATAAATTAATACATAATACCATTGAGACCCTTTCTTGCTCCAATGAATGTGCACTGTAGAGATTGCTCATATCTGGGAACAAATGACACTAAATACCCTCATGGTAAGATTTGCTAAAAAAAAACTTTCCAGCAGAGTGTAACCTCTTCCGTCTCCCTTGTCTAGAACAAGTTAGAAGGTGCAAGAGAGATTGCCAGTCTGTTGCGAGTGATGCTCTCACCTTACATGTATCCGTGCTGTAGTTTTTCCTATAAACTCGGACTTTGTCACATATAGGAGGTCCAGGCCACCTATGTGGCCACCAGCTCTACAGGTAATACAGGCACCAAGGAATAACGGTGAGTCCACACAGGTGACTATGCTATTCACTCAGCATTTATTAATGCAGGCTCAATCAAATCTATAATAACCCAAGAACAAAAATAATCACTCAGAAATAATCAGCAATAGCAGCATACAAGGGAGCTGGGGGATAATGAACCTGAGCCTCAAGATTTCAGATCAGGTCCAGGTCCAGGAGGCAGCCAGGCAGAGTCTTGCAAGGCAGAGTCTATGGCGGCTTCAGAGTCAGCTAGTGCAGGGTCCATCAGAGCAGCGGCCATCTCTCGGCCATCTCAGCTCCCTTAGTCCATCTCGGCTGTTTGTCAAAGGTCTTTGCTTTCATACTCTTGTGTAATGCAATCTTGCATCAGCGTCTGATTAACACATGTTGTTTTGTGCAACCTCGATAGGCACATGTCGTTTATGTCCCTCTACTGAGCATGCTGTGAGAGGGGGGTGTTGCCCTTCAGATGAGCACGTGTTGACCATGTTGCACTGTGCGTGCTCGAGGGATTGTGTCATCCCTCTGAGTCATTGCTCTACTGTGCATACTCTAAATATGGCTTCTTTCAGTGCCAATTTAGTTGACAGGACTAATGCCATCTTAGTTCAGTCCTGCTCTTCTCACTGTAAAAATTTTCCTTTCTTCTGTCTCTTCTCACAGGAAGGCAAGCATATCCTTCCTTCATTCACCCACCCAGTTGGATGCTTGCTGAGCTGCAAGATCTGCTGTTCCATCCTGTGGTTCTGGTGTATACAGAAATCTCTTTAGGGGAAGGTGACATCATGCATATATAGGGAGCAATCAAAAATAAAAACTGAGGTAAAAATCTTAATCATACCTATAGTGGTGAGTGAGATTTCCTGGAATGAATGCAAAAAGCACACAAGGAAGGGAACTGAAAACTGTGGGCCGTCTACACTTAAGGGGAGATCAGAGGGAAGACAACACATACTGAAGGGCAGAAGCCTGAGGTCGGGAAAGAAAGCAGAGAAGCTGCATGTCATGGATGCCAAAGAAAATCTTTCAAAAAGACAGGCAAAGTCAGTGCTTTAAAGACTTACGCTGCAAAGAGGGGAGTAAAACTCGATAACTTTTCCTATTATTTCCAACAAGGAAATTACTGATGGCCCGAGAAAGAATAATTTCATAGGGTTAGTACAGATGAACGCCAGAATGATGCACATCAAAGAATGTCTGCGAGACAAAGAAAGCTACAGAAATTGTGCCTGTGGGAAGAGAGGAGAGAGATGACTTGGGGCGTGCGGCATGTTGCGTTGGGGACATATTTTAAAGAGAGCATATCTAAAGATTCACAGGAAAGAGACTGCAGTGAGGGACAATTCAGGACACAGAAACAAGAGAGGGGACTTTGGATGGAGGAAGTTCCTTCATGGGTAGGAGGCACAGGAGGCAGTCAGCCTTTAAGAGGAGGAGGGAGTCGAGGCTGTGGGGAGTCGAGCTTGATGTGAGTGTAGAAAGTTGACCCTGTTCTTGCAAAATAGCTCTATTTTTTTTCTTTCACTTAAATGGGTGAAGCAAACGGTTAAAAACAGGAAGGGCTGTGAAGTAGAGGGTTTGGGAAAACTGGAGGACTGGAATGCCCATAGGGCAGTGGGAGAGGGATGACTTGGGAACACCAAAGTGCCAGTTCTAGGCCCTGGTAAAGGTGATGGCTGCCCTTTGCAGCGACACACTGACCTTCAGGGGTGTCGGATTCCTTCTGGGTTTCTCAGCAGTCCCAAAAGACAAGAGAGAAGAAACTACTGAACTGATACAAATCCCAGAATTTTCCAGGTGAACAGCATGGCTGGGTGCAAACACTTCTCCCTTCTCTTAACGCTTACTATTTAAATTCATAGAAGAAATTCTAAAATTTAGAAAACAAAGCAAAGAAAAAAGAACACACTTCATCTCATCAACAAACACATCAGTATAATTACTTATGCCTTTTAATACATACATGTTTTTACAATGAAAATCAATGAGTCAATAAGGTATATTTCCTTCAAATTTAAAACCATTTACAATGATAAAGTTATGTCTCAGTCATGTAGAAAACTCAGATTTAAAATAGTTTACTGAAAATAGTCGGCAGTTGTCCTGAACCCTGACCTCCTTTTGATAAGGTGCAGAATGACTTATCTTCTCAGTCTTGCATCTCTGCTGTAGCTGGTTTAATAATTATCAAGTATCTTTTGCCCCAATTTAATTTAGTAAATGCTTTTAACATATTTTCCCAAATTGCTCTGTTTATTAGAAGAATTATTTTTACATTGTATGGTAAAAAGAGATGAGTCAAAAGATTTAAAAAGTTTCTTGTGTTTGTTTTTCACTGCAACCTAAGTTAGAAGAAAAAAGCCAGTGAAATTTTTGCTGAATAAATAATGAAAAAAGGCAAATAGCAACATGTATGTGTGTATCTGTCCTCCAGAATAAAGAATAACAAAGAGGCTCACTCTGTTTAAATGTAAAGATATAAAATTTAAAGACACAAATTTAAAGACATAAAAAAATTCAGGGAGGAGGTTTGCCCTGCCTTTCTGAGTTAACACCCACTTGAACTCTGATACCAGTAGCAATGTTTTTGTTACACTTAGGCACAATTTGCTATGGTTCCTGATTTTATCCTTTTCCCCTTAATCTTTTCTCTACCTGCCAGGAGCTACACAGCACATTTTACAGCTCTGGCAGAGGAGTCTTGTATCTCAAGGGTTAAAAGACCAATTGTGTTACTCTTTTGTCTCCCACTTGGACAAACAGCATTCTCTTATAACAGTTGGTCAGCTACTCAACGTCAACAGCTTTTTATTCTCTCTCTCTCCGCCACATCTTTGGCTGCTTGGCCTCCTGGACTCTGACTTGGCCTGTTCAAAGTTCCTGAGCCCGATGCCTCTGTTTTCAGTGGCCCCAGTCACCTCTGTGAGGGTGTTTGTACACTCTACCAAGAAATTTTTTTGAAGTACCTCATTACCATTTTCTTAAGGACAATGTGGGGGCAGCAGGGTGGTGTCCTCTTGCCTGTGTGCCTTTGGATGGAAACAAGATTATGTCCTGGATACAACCCGGTATTATAACACTCAGGAAATACCTCTGTCATGAGGGTGGTGTGTGTGTGCGTTTTACAGGGTGAAAGTGGGGAGGAGGAGACAGAAAGCAAGCAGATTTCCTGCCTTCTTTTGTCCTCTTACCACTTTGGCTTCTTCCCACTCAGTGTTAATCTTGCTCTGCTCTGGGGCCTATGTTGAGAAGGTAAACTGCCCCT